>ML829796.1:8801-32381 GCA_009831015.1 Picea engelmannii
TTATTTATGTCAGCTTTAGGCCATTAGTTGTAATTTAGATTAGTAATGTTATTTTAATTATGTCGGCTTTAAGACATTATTTGTAATTATACCTCCTAGTCTCCTATATATACCAAGGAGACATTTTCATTTTGAATCATCTTCTACTTGAACATTTAAGTGGGGTAAAAGGAGGTTGCCCCCTCAAAGAGGCTTATTATTTGAGATTATCTCTTTTTCAAGGCATTGAGTACTTTTCCTGAGGTTTTTATATGCTATATTGATGTTTGGTTCTTAACACCTCGCCTATTGTCCGTGAATCATGTTGAGTCAGATCCAATGTGTGATTGACTCTAGGTTGGTGATTTGTAGACTGTGACTTGTGGAAACATATCAAATATGTCTAGATATTGAATATGGATTCAAAGATCGATCATGTAATTTTGAATGTATCAAATTATGTGAAGAGTAAAGGGTTGTGGAATTATGCAAAGACTTTTATTCCAGATCCAATGGACAATTAGGAAAAGTTTGATGTTGATGCAAAGAAGCATGAGGATGTGGGTGTCATCATGACCTATATCTCATGGGAAAATCATTTTCACATAAGTGTAATTGACTTCCCTCATCAATTCTAGAAGAAGCTGAAGTCATTGTTCGACAGAGTCAATGAAATCCACATCATGCAATTGGAGAAAGAGTTGATGATCCTCATTCTTTAGACATGATAGAGGACTATTTTGTGTGTGTGAAGGAACTGTAGTTGAAGTTGGGTGAATGTGGAAATTATTTTCAAAAGAAATATAGAAAACTCATCGAGTTGGTCTTGATGAATTTGAGAACACCACTCGATGTGTTTGTTTCAAATTTAAGTGCCAAATAGTAGGAACGCAAGGAAGATGGTAAGGATTACATGTTTAAATATTTTTGTGGCCTATTCATCACTGGAAAACACAAATTTCTTGATGAATGCAAGATTGGTGGTAAACATCAATCCCACTTGCTCAATGGAAATGGAAAGTTGAATCACAAGGAAAGAGGATGATTTGATACCCCTATACAAAGACCTGGATGCCTCGACCAAAAACCTAAAGGGTATACAAATGCACCTCGTCAAAGTTGAAAGAAAAAGACATGTTAGTAATGTGGAAATAATGGACATGTGGTGAAGGTTTTCTACAAGAAGAAAGATGACCTAGAGGAGAAGGTTAAATTCCTTGAAGGAGACATTTCCATTATTCGCCAACCCACTGATAATTTTACCTTCCAAGTTGGAACTACTTAATCCTTTCTATCTCATTATGTGCAGAACAAATGGGTAGTCAAATTTGGGTGCACTCATCATATGGTAGTCAAATATGGGTGCACTCATAATATAGGTAGTTGAATCTGGGTGCACCCATCATGGATAGTCAAATATCCTTTTTCATGCCCTTAGATGAAGTTGTGGAGAGAAAGATCTATGTTGATGATAATTTTTCTCTCAACATTATTGGTTAGTGTGATGTTTCCTGTTGACATGGGAGAATTGTCGACGTATATCATGTAATGAACCCCAATGCCAATATGTTGTCGGTTTCTTAGTTAGCACAGCCAAGTAAAAATGTGGAGTTTTGGCCAAATCAGTTCTTTGTTCAATATTTGAAGAAAGGTCATTTGATTGTCACTGTAGATTTTCTCTATCCAAAGGACAATTTGTATAAGTTTTGTGACACAAATTGACCCAACTCAGAACCGACTGATCTTGTTTCTCACACAAACTAATGAAGTCGAAATTGGAATGAACAACTCAGACACCTAAAATTTAGAATTTTGTAGTTGTCGGTGACTCAAAATAAGTTTGTTGGTTTAAATAAACTTTCCCCCCCTCACTAGTACATTCAACCCGTTTTTCGCAATTTATCGATGCATTTACATTGAAAAAATGTCAAGCTTCCAATGAATGCATCAAATTGATTTCATCGTTATACATGTGTCGCACTATCGATGTACATGTTATCATCAGTTGTTTAACACAATTTATGACGAGAGATTCATTCAGAATATCGACACAAAGTGCATGCAAATAGCCACAAAATTTCATCTAATGATCGACAAACATTGGTCGAAAGAGTAGCGTATGTTTGTTTATCATTTGACATACATTTTTTGATCTTGAGACATAGGTTTTGTTATCTTGATACATAGGTTTGTCCATATTGTGACATATGTTTGTTGAAAGTGTGTGCAAATAGCCACAAAAGTTCGTCTATTGATCGACAAACATTGGTTGCAAGAGCGACGTATGTTTATCAATCATTAAACGTATGTTGGTTGATATTGCAACGTATGTTTTTTGAAAGAGCATGAAAATAGAAAAACAATTATGTTCAATGATCCACTAACATTGGTCAAAATATCGACGTACATGTGTCGATATTTCAACGTCTATCTGTCGATTTGTTGACGTATGTTTTTTGAAAGAGCATATAAAAATAAATAGAAATGCAAGCAATGATCGACTAATATTGGTCTAAAGATCAACGTATGTTTCCTTATATGTCGATCCATATGTTGAAATATCATCTAAGTTGGTCAAAAGAGATACCTATTTTGGTCGATATATCGACGTACATTTGTAGAAAAATAATAAAAAATGGTGTCGCAAGTCTGATGGGGTCTGTAGAAAAAAAAAATATATATATCCATTGTTGAGGACCTAGCATTGACTATCAACATTGAGGAAGAATTTACAACCTACCATATACACATATTTTAAATACCTTTTCATGCATGTTGCTAGCATTTTAACATTTGTCAAAAGGGAATTTATACATACCTTTGTAGATCTATATTAAGATTCTCAATACAACTAGGACACGATGATGAGGAATAAGGGGGGTGTGTTATGGTGATGTCTAATGGGCACCACCCACTTTATGTGATTTTAGGACATGATTATTGTTAGAAAATAAGATATGTGCTCATTTTTCCATAGACAATATAGAAATATTGTCACCCAACCATAGGCACGAAGCCACCCCTGAGCACTTTTAACCTTGACAGACATAATAATTACGGAAGAAAACCTTAAAAACAATATCCAACCAAGATATAATATCTATCTCAAAGTCTAGTGTACCAATCAAAGAATCCAAACCATAACCAAGGAAGAAAGTCCAAACCATAGCCAAAATCCAAAATACCAGTTGCAGAAGCTGCAACTACACTCCCTCTCCAAACTTGTGCATCACTAGTCTTATTCAGTTGTGAGAGTGTGAATCAAATAAGGTCTAGTGCCCTCTTATTTATAGTCTTCCAAGTGACCTAACTGGACCGACCTATACTTATGGAGGATAATAATTTAATATGAATTATTATCTTGATCTGACTTTCCTTCTAGGGTTATTATCCAACATTTTAGGATTTCTCTTCCTTCTCGTAATATTCTAGTCTCGTAAAAGATTACACGTAGAGGTTAATACCTCCCGCATCAAGCATACTATCAACACTCCCTCCTATATAGGGAGGTATTAGAGGCAATTATCTTGAGAACAAACAAACCATTCAACTAGTAGCATCATCATAGCCACACAGGATATCTCATGATCACGTAGAGCAACATCATCACTATCAGTATCATCTGATAGCATCAACTGCATAATATGTCGAAGAAATACTCAACCTGAGTAATTGGGAATGATTTTGAATAGTTCACTCACTCCATAGAGTGATACAATGACCATTCTTGTAATCTGGACATACATCCTAGAAGAATGATTTTCCCAACAGATGTTGAAAGCGACGCCATGGGCTACAAAGACCATTCCTACAGGAATGTCGGTCTTGGACTATTTTCTAATCGAGTCATATGTACCATAGAGATCCATATCTACCTATATGCCTTAGAAAATATCGGTCCTGAACCATTTTCATAATTGGGTCACAATCTGTGCCTTAGGAAAATACTAGTCCATGATACGTCAACAAACTCTCAACTCAGTCCATTCTCCATAGAGAGAATGCATGTCCACCATCAATTTGTTCTTTCTGGACCATTCTTTTCATGGAGAATGTTTTTCCACCAACACACTGACTATCCATCTAGATGGAAATCAACTCCAACACTAGTGTTATTCTCCATGGAACTCAAATAGTAGCATATTGTTGCTATAATTCCATTCAATAGAACAAAACTGTGTCTATCCATAGTAGTATACAACTGCTATCCAATGGTACACAACCACTACTAGTATCACACATATACTAACATGTGACACACAGTCACTACCAGTGGATCACATCCACCACAATAGCATACAACTATTTTCTAGAGACATACAGTCTCCACAATAATCAAATCATCTTATATCAACCTGCATAACCAATATCATGATACAAAATTAGTCATTTGGGCCATTCTTCCACTCACATATGTGAGATCTATAAGAGCACATTCCCTCAGAAAGTAAAACATCAACCATGGGATATCTAGAACATTCTTCCTAAGCATAGAAGAATAAATGTCCCTACTTTCTGAGCATGAACCATTCACCTAAATGGACCATTCCTTCGGCACTAATCATAGTGAAACCTGCAGAGAATGAGTCTTCCCTAGGGAATGCATGTCCATGATTGTTGAACCTAGACCATTCACCTAAATGGGCCATTCCTTCGTCACTAATCATAGTGCAACCTGGAGAGAATGATTCTTCCCTAGGGAATGATTGTTCGAACCATTTCCTATGGAAATGACTATCCTGCACCAACCTCCAAAATGGAGCATTCTTTGAAACTTCTCACAATTGTGAACTTCGAAAGAATGGCTGCCCGATGAGGCATACCATTATACTTGACCACTACTCAGAGTAATTTCCAAGAAGAATGATTATCCTTGACCATTCCCCCACACTGGCCATAAGGGGAATCATTATCTATGGTACATCAACAATCTGTCATACCATTTTCATTACGAAAATGATTGTCCAATCTGGACCATTTTTCAAACTGGAAAATGATTGTCCGTCATAATTCTCGAACCACTTTTCGGACTGGAAAGGAACTTCCCGACCTGGACCATTTTCTAAACTGGAAAATGAATTTCCATAAATCAATAACATATCAATTCTCCCTCCCAACCTGGGAGTAATCTCTTCTTTTTCCAATAAGGAATCCATCTCCACAAGTACTAGCTTGTCCCTTAAGTATGCAAACTTTTCATCTTGGACAGAGGATTTACTAAAATATTTTTTATCTTCTCATCTATGAAGATATAATGGAGAACCACTTCTCCCTTTTGGACTCTATCATGGAGAAAATAATATTCGATCTTAATTTGTTTTGAGATGTCATGGAACACCAAGTTTTCTGAAATATTCACACAACTCTGATTATCACAATATATCATGGTCAAAACCAACACCTGATCAAACAGTCCAGAAACCAGCGTATGGAGACACACTGCTTTCGTACAAGCATGACAAGTTGCAATATACTATGATTTTGTAGTGTTGAGTGCAACAAACTTATGTTTCTTGCTCTCCCATGACATTGCGGCAAAGATCAAACCGAAACATATCCAAGTAGAATTTATTATGTCATATGCATTCCCTGCCCAATCCGAATCGATAAATCCATGCAGTTGTATATCATAGCTCAAATGTCCCACAAAGTAAATATCTGATTGAGTATTCTACAAATACATTAACGAGCCAATCAATTGTCTATAGAGAGACAAGTCTACTGGATTAGAGTCTCTCAAATTCTTCAGATCTGTCATCATGGGATTTTTCCATGGATTTGCAATCCATCATCTCAGACTTCTGAAGAACCATTTCAATATACTTCTTCTGTCATAGGAAGTTTTCACCACACTTATGTTTTACATGAGAGGCTCTGCACCAAGTTTTCTTGAATCCATACAAGGTCTACTTACATCTTCATACAAGAGTAACTTTCCAGTATACCTCAAAACCTTGAGGTTTCTCTACATACATTTCTTCTTCAATTACTTTGTTGAAAAGAACAGTCTTTACATTTATCTGATGTAAACTCCAACCCATGGATACTGCAAGAGAGATAATGGCTTAGGTAGAGGTATATTTGGTTACTGAAACAAGTTTTCATCATAGTCTTCTCCCTCCTTATGGGAGAAAATTCTATCCCTGAGTCTCGCCTTGTATCAATCAATGCTTAAGTCATTTTCACAATTTCTCATATTCATTGTTCTTCATCACTTCCTTCCATTCCTTCTTCTTCACTGCTTCTAGTGGATTCAATTTGGTTCAATTGGTTGTTCTAACTTTTCTTTCTTTCTTGGAATCTTCATGTTCTTCCTCATGTTTCTCTTTAATATTGGAGTCCATGGAATCTTCTATAGATTACATTCCCTTCTTTCCTAAAGGATTCAACTTTTTCCTTCTGCCATAGAAACATAAATATAGATGGAAAACCAAGGATATTCAAGTCTTCTTGAAGAAGACATCTTCTAGATTCAAACTGAACACGTGCTACTTATCATGGATACTACTTGTAATGAAGAACATGGACATATACGACATAACATTCACAGATTATTCAATGGATCATATCATTTGGGATTATCTCCTTTCTAATCCTGAAATCATGCCTGAATGAGCAATATACATGATCTTCTTTTGGAATTTTGTGATCAGCTCCCTCCATCTAAGAAAGTCCATGCTTTCATCTGTTTCATCTCTCTTTTATTTCTGCAAAGTTTCACAAACCTATTCTGGTTCCTTTTGATTCCCAACTTCCTTCGTGTCTGACTCCTTTGAGTGTCTTTAAGTTTTCTTCTATTTGTTTTGATTGTTGCCCATATGGAAATTGTTTCATCCTTATAAACTTCTTCTATGACATATTTCGCAAGGATTGTTCATCAAACATATTTCACAAGGGTACCTGCTCAGAATAAGAACAACAAGAGAAAATAAGGAATATCTCTCTAGAGGAATGTTAGTTCATCTTGCAAACAAGTACAATAAGAAACTATATCAATGGTATTCATATGTAGTCAAGTATTCATTTCACCTAGCAATAATACAACCTTTCAAAGACTACTTTTACAATTTGTAATGTAGCAACTATCACCCTCGATATATACAAATTTGAATCTTGACAATTTAATCAAACTTGGAACCTGAAGCCTCAACTGCTATGGAGGGTGCGCTTGTTCCCCTGAATGCACTGAATACAAGATTACAGCTTGGACAAGCTCTCTAGTACTTTCCATGCAAACCCACTCATGTATTTCTATATGCTATAACTTAGATATCATATATAAGTGCATACCTTTGAAACCTTGTGGCATCGTCCATCTTGTCTTCCAATCTGAAAATAGATACCATATTAACAAGGATATATTAGAAACTCAATCAGAAGATTCAACGATTAAAACAAGCTAGAAACTCAAAATTTTCAATTTTGACCACAAAATCAATTTGACAAGAAGTCAACCTTTGAATTTGACTTTTACAAGTCAAACTTTGACTTTGACTTTGACCAAAAATGCAAACCTGATGTTTTTTCTAGTTGAGGGTACCAAGAGGTGCAATAGGGTAGGGTGCACTAGGATCTCAAGGAATTAGATCAAATGATTCATCATAAGTGCCCGAACACAAGGGTTGCAGTTTGTTGCAGTTGCATAATCCAAAACCCTAGTTGAAGCTATAATTAGTTCCATAACGAGCTTAACAAATAACTTCCCAATCTATATTCCAGATGTTACACTGTATGAATATAGTGTGGGCCCATAACCTGTTAGAAAATAAAGAGATGTGCTCATTTTTCCATAGACAATATAGCACTATTGTCACCCAACCATAGGCACAAAGCCACCCCCGAGCACTTTTAACCTTGACAGACAAAATAATTCTGGAAGAAAACCTTAAAACCAATAGCCAACCAAGATAACATCTCTCTCTCAAATGATAGTGTACCAAGCAAAGAATTCAAACCGTAACAAAGACAGAAAGTCCAAACCATAGCCAAAATCCAAAATACTAGTTGCAGTAGCTGCAACTACACTCCTTATCCAAACTTGCACATCACTATCCTTATGCAGTTGTGAGAGTGTGAATCAAATGAGGTCTAGCACCCTCTTATTTATAGTCTTCAAAGTGACCTAACTGGGCCTACTTGTACTTATGGAGGATAATAATTTAATATAAATTATTATCTTGAGCCGACTTGCCTTCTCAGTTTATTATCCAACATTTTGGTGTTTCTCTTGCTTCCCATAATATTATAGTCTCGTCAAAGGTTACATGTAGAAGTTAATACCTCCCACAAATACCATAATATCAACAATGAAGAGTAAGGGGGACATGCTTTGGTGATGGCTAGTCGAAATAATGAAGTCACCCTAGTTTATGCAATCAATCCCACAAAAACCAGACATCTGCCCACAAAGTGCCCAACAATAGAATACTATTTTAAAACATAAATTAACCATTAAAAAATACCACAAGGGATTTATAGCTACAAAAAAAAGAAAATAAAAAATAAAATTGGTGGATAGAACATAAAATATCTCCATTAATTAAAACAAAAATTTATTACAACCATATTGAACCCTTTTGCATTGCTTTCTTTCCCCCATTATCTTTTTGTTTCTTGGAAGATGAAAATTTCATACCCTTCGACTTCCCCTAATCATTTATTGTTTTCATTTTCTTGGATAGTTACACAATCCCCTTTTCCAAAACTATTTAAGTTAATGAGATTTAATGACTGTGGTGAATTAAATAAATTTTTTTCCCCTACTAAATCGCCCTACCACTTGTCGCGATCTCTTTACCATACACATGGAGTTTAAAATGAAAAATCCATAGATTTAAAATACACATGTGTGTGTTGCAACAACCGTGTTGCATCAATTGTGTTGCAACAACTGTTTCAACAAAGTGTTGCAACAATTGTTACAACATGTGTTGCAACAACATAAACATGTTATAGCAATAATAACATGTTGCAAGATATTCATTTTTCATAATTAGCCATTGGAGATTATGTGAGACACTAACAATTATGTGAGATTATAAAGTTATTTATCACAAAAGAGAAAGGAAAGGACTTGACTATCCACAACTAGGGTTTAGGAATATCATTCCTACAACAATTATAGGTGCTTTTGGAATCCTTTCTTCTTGCAATAAATAATTTCATGGTCATCCCAAAATGTTGAACCCTTTTGCACTTTTGTCTTTCCCCATTTATCTTTTCATTTCTTGGCAGTTGAAACGTTTAGACTCTTCAACTTCCCCCAACCATTTCTTGTTTTTATTTTCTTGGATAGTTACACGGTCCTCTTTTCCAAAAAAAAATTATAATTTTTTAAGTTAATGAGAATTAATGGTTGTGGCTACTTAAACAATTCATTTTTCCCTACTAAATTGGACTGTCACTTGTCACCATCTCTTTACCATACATGTGGATTTTAAAATACAAAATCCATAGCTTTAAAATACACTCATGCGTGTTGCAACAACTGTTATAGCAGGTGTTACAACAACTGTTACAGCAACTGTTGCAACAACTGTTTCAGCACAATGTTGTAGCAATTGTTACAACATGTGTTGCAACAACATAAACATGTTGTAAGATATTTGTTTTTCATAATTAGGCATTTGAGATTATTCATTGTTCAGAGGAAATCAACCATCAAGTAATAGTTGGGTAGAAGGATGAGGCTCAACAAATGTATCTCCATTGGGAAATTAAAATGATAATCCTGACCAAAGTAGTGGTTGTGCAAGAAAGCTATCACAACTGATTTTAGAAATGAGGTTAGTAACACTACATAAGAAAAAAAAAAAAATAGCACACGAACTTGGCACACAATCATAAATGTAATATTCTAAGGGAAGTAGACACTTCAGATCTCTTATTTAAAGGAAGATAAGATTTTCACTCGAACTCATTATTGTATATGTTAATGCAACACTAGAAACATAGATATGTGTACTATGATAGGAAAAACAATAACCTTCAGAATAACCTGGATGTTTAATACAATAGACAATACTATTTTTGTTGGTAATTTATGGAGCCAATAATGGCCATTTTCACATTGTTAAATTGGGGTCTGGGACCTTCCTACAAAATTAAAAGAGCCCATTTTCCAGGGTCAGAATGGTGTATTATGTTGTATAGTTTTAGCAATATAAAATTTTCATTTATTTACTAAAAAACAAAAAAATTGGTTGTTACTTTGTAATTTACTAAATCTAACTAGTCATCATATGTGAAAACAAAAGATGTGTCTAGTTACCAGGTACTATGCAATGGTATAAGGATTGTTCATACATGGACAAAAAGGACAAAAAGCACAAAAATGTTACCTAGAAAATAATACATCCATAATGACTGTAGAACTGAGAAAGTGCATCTTGATTGGCTAGTTCCAGTGACTATTGAATAATGGAAGGATACTTCCTTGGGGCCTGTGTTGATATTCTTGCCAATGAAGTTACCAAAAATTCCTTGGGATCTATAATTTTTTTGACTGGATCCTCCTCTTTCTTTCTAGCATTGTAAAGTTGGAAAATGTTGGAGTGTATCCAATAGTTTCCTTCAATATTGCTTCAAACAATGGTGGGAGGAAAAATCCCTAATAGACCATAGGGCTCTCCAGTGTGTTGTATCATGGGAAATGTGGTTGACACAAAATTCCATCATCATCCACAACAAATAGGTTATAACCTTCCAAGTCTTTCATAAAATTAGATTTTCAAATGAGGACATTTGGACTACTTCTAGACCCAAACCTCCTATATTTTTTCTTGAATTAATCATAGACTGGGTGAATGGTATCAAAGAATTGCAAACCTTGTTGTTGGAACCTATTTATAGACAAGTTATGGAGATGATTGGGAAGTTCACGGATGTTACCTACACACATGTATATATAGAACTAAATTCCTAGGAGGATTAATTGTCCAAACAAATGGAGATGATTGTTAGTACCATCATCATTATAGAAGTGAAATATGGATCAAGGCAGACACCTGTAAAGAGATGTTTCTTTCATTGAATACAAGTGCTATGTTGAGAAGGACATCAATATTGTCTTTTTTCATAACATTTCATAGAATCCTAGAAAGACCATATTTTCTTTTTCGTTGAAGTCTTTAGGACTCATAAGGAAAACAATTTGATGTATTTAAAGGACTACTATTTATTGGACTATATATGTGAGAATATAAACATGCTCGATAAATTGGGGTCTGGGACCTTCCTACAAAATTAAAAGAAACCATTTTCAAGGGTCAGCATGGTGTATTTTGTTGTATAGTTTATCAATATAAAATTTTCATTTATTTACCAAAAGCCAAAAAAATGGTTGTTACTTTGCAATTTACTAAATCTAACTAGTCATCATATGTGAAAAAAAAAGATGTGTCTAGTTAACAGGTACTATGCAATGGTATAAGGATTTTTCATACATGGACAAAAAGGACAAAAAACACAGAAATGTTACCTAGAAAATAATGCATCCATAACGACTGTAGAACTGAGCAAGTGCATCTTGATTGGCTAGTTCCAATGACTATTAAATGATGGAAGGATACTTCCTTGGGGCCTGTGTTGATATTATTTCCAATGAAGTTACCAAAAATTCCTTGGGATCTATAATTTCTTTGACTGGATCCTCCTCTTTCTTTCTAGCATTGTAAAGTTGGGAAAATGTTGGAGTGTATCCAATAGTTTCCTCCAATATCGCTTCAAACAATGGTGGGAGGAAAAATACCTAATAGACCATAGGGATCTCCAGTGTGTTGTATCACGGTAAATGTGGTTGACACAAAATTCCATCATCTTCCACAACAAATAGGTTATAACCTTCCAAGTCTTGCATCAAATTATATTTTCAAATGAGGACATTTGGACTACTTCTAGACCCAAACCTCCTATAATTTTCCTTGAATTAATCATAGACTGGGTGAATGGTATCAAAGAATTACAAACCTTGTTGTTGGAACCTATTTATAGACAAGTTATGGAGATGATTGGGAAGCTCACGGATGTTACCTGCACACATGTATATAGAGAACTAAATTTCTAGGAGGATTCATTGTCCAAACAAATGTAAATGACTATTAGTATTGTCATCATTATAGAATTGAAATATGGATCAAGGAAACCACCTGTAAAGAGATGTTTCTTTGATTGAATACAAGTGTTATGTTGATAAGGACATCGATATTGTCTTTGTTCATAACATTTCATAGAATCCTAGAAAGACCATATTTTCTTTTTTCGTTGAAGTCTTTAGGACTCATAAGGAAAACAATTTGATGTATTTAAAGGATTGTTATTTATTGGACTATATATGTGGGAATATCAACATGCTCGATATGAGAATTTTTTCTTATGCCCTAGAGGTGATATATAATGCATCTTTCATTTTCGCTTGAAATATTTTCATAAGAGTTTTTTTCTAATATATATATATATATATATATATTAGAAACAATGATATTCATAATCTCATACCATATGACATAATGTGAATTATGCAGTGTGAAGCAATGATGGATTGCAATTGTATTATGCAACAAATTAATATTGAAGAACCAAAACTACAGAGAGTTAACAACTATAATTAATAATAAAAGCTCAGAGTCCCAACAATACAAAAGAATATAATTAACAATAAACAACATACACAATATTTTATCACGTTTCAATTGATAAACTTTACAAGTGAACTACAAATTTCAAAATCCAACTAGGCTGGAGTCAAATAGACCTGTCTAGTAATCTAAATCAGAACCCTACTCTACGTAGTCTTTTGACTTATCCATTTATTTTTCTCTTTTTTCTTTTTTTAAGATGGCATGCTACAAGCCTGTAGGATGCCATCTCTGTCCACAGGTCCCTGTGGGCAGAGATGGCATCCTACATGCATGTAGGATGGCATGTCTTCCCACGGGCCCCTCTTTGGGTAGAGATGTCATCCTACATGCATGTAGTATGCCATCTATTTGAAATGTATTGCTTTCAATTTTGTTAACCTATGCAAGTAGGCAGGTTAATCTTGTTATCTAATTTGTGTTTACTTAAGAGGACTGGAAATAAATTGGTATAAAATTACAAAAGAAAATGTTTAACACATTGTTAAGTAATGATATTGGGGTCATTACATAGTGATTTTAGAGTGAAAAGAAAGAAAGATGGATTTTTTTTATATCCCAACCAAATGAATGTGTTGATACATTACACAAAGACTCTCTTTGTCCAATCACCTTGTTGAGGTTAACTAATATTTTTGAGTCACTAAGATGAGTCAAAGTCAACATGGGAATTGAAGCCACCAAGCTTTGTCAAAGTCAAAATGGGTTTATTATTTACCAACTTTACAAAAATTTGACATGGGTATTGAAGTCATCAAGTTTGGTTGAAGTCTACTTGACCATCAAGCTGATTTATCACTGTCAATGTTGACCCAAGGAAAAATCAAGAGACCTTCTATATTAAATCACCTAGAGATTAAAGCACTAGAACTCTTGGAACTGAAGAGAAAAGCTCTACATTTTTCCACAAATATGAGTGAATGAACCCTTCTATTTATACTCTATGCGTGGCTCTAGAATTATGACGATGGTCATATCCAACATTTGTATTTCATATACAAGTAAATTTACCCGCACCTAGAAGGAATATCAATGAAAGATGGACAAAAAATGGTTGTCATTGTTGTGCCATAAAAAATCTCACTTGATCTAGTAGGGAGGATAGAAATGACACCTTGTTCTAGAAAGTAGGTTGAAGATGTATTCAATATTTTTAAAAATAACATATTTATCATTGAAGTAATGTGCTATTATAACTTTTTCTCTCCTCAACAAGTAGGTTGACAAGGTTTTCTAAGTATAGATTCTTCCTATTTCTCTTGATCTAGATAGGAGGTCAAGAAAATGTATGTGGATACAATGGTTTAGGTTTCTTCAAACCTGATGGCAAGAACTCCTTCTTATTTTTATAACGAGGACGTTGGATAGGAATCAATGGATTTAGTTGGTTAGTTTACTATAGCTATACTCATGAGATTCATACATTGTTGGTAAATGTAAGATAGATCCATTTTGGAGAAATTTCTCCCTTGTCACATCATCATCCCAACTTAAGGTTAGCATTTGAGTAGGAATTCCTATGGTCAGATGGTGAATTTTTCCTCTCATTTAGTTTCACTAGTTATTGTAGTTAAACATCAATGTTCCAAGTATGAGTAGTTGTAATCTATTATGTTATCTCTCCTCATAATGATATGTTCTTGTTCTATTCTAAAATGAATGAGTGGTAATTCCTAGTCCATTTGGACCATTATCTCATGTATGGGGAACATTATGCACAATTTGCACAATTTTGAACTAAAGTTAAATAAACAGTTCATATAAGGATGCAACATCAATAAAATTAACCTAGGCTAAACTAAGAAAAGAATCAAACTTAGTACAAAAAACTTTAAAATAGGAACTCACTTTTTTCCTTCCATCTGATTTATCAATATTGTTGTCAATGTTCATTGAATCAATTGCTAACCTGAGCAAGCATTATACATCACCAAGTCCTATGAACAAGTATTTTTTCACATTGAACATTGGAAAGCATCATTGTTAATGGAGAACATAAAATTCCACATCAAATTACATTCAATAATCTCTAAAAAACAATATCATTAAATGGATAACATGAATACCTTAATGAGCTCATTTGGCCCCTCCACCCCACCTCGCATCAATCTCAATTCCTCATACCCAATCATGCATAGTAATTTAAACAAAAATGGTACAACTAATAATTTATATTAATAAATTTTATTTTCAAAATATTTACAATCGTTTCCTTTTCTATTTCTTCTTTTCTTAAAAGTATTCAGTATATCATCAGTAGCATCATCTTGAACCCCTTCATTTATTGGACCGTATTTTGGCCATGTTGCATGACTATGTATCATCTCTACCATTGTAATACTTCTATTAGTATGATGTACTAGTGGTTGTTGTTGCAGTATAGGGGCATCCACTACAACAACATAAAACATTCAAAGGACATGGTTAGTTATTATTATTCATAACAATATTTCATTAACACAAATACCATGAATTTTTATTTTCACCCGAAGGAGTAGTCGACACCATTGGTTGGGTTGTCATCGGTTCCTCTCCTCTCTGAGCACCAACTTTATCTACATGTTTTTCCATTGAAACAATAAATGTTATAAGTACACCATTTGCAACTAAATATTAATATTTTTCAATTATATATACAATTGATTTCAAAGACACATATTGTGATGGGTATGCACACCACTAGAACCATGGGGTTCCTATACAATACTATTTTCAAATGAACTGGGGTTGCTTGCATGCTTAAAACAAATAGACACATTAATTTATGTCATAAATCAATCGTCTATATATGTTACAAGTAATGAACAATTACAGTCTTGTCATTTTACTTACCATATTTCCCAAAGGGTCAATCAATTGTGTTTCCCCCAATATTTTTAAACATTCAACCACTACTTGAAATCTGAACTTGAAGTCAATCTTCATGTCTTCTTCGACAGCTGCACTATTGAACGTATCCCCCTGCATTACATAATACGATGAATTTTTCTTATTAGTTGCAATTAAAAAAACACATTATGATGATATGAAAAATATGGTAAAATTATTCGGTACTTATAATTTGAAATTTTAATCTCACGCAACCACCTTGGCTAAGTTTGTGTTGCCCATGTTTTTCCATACTTTCCGTGGTGGATTTGGACATGTCTGGGAGCCTACGAAAAGTTTCAAATATGTACTTAGACAACACACTTTTATATATATATCAACTAAATAAAGTGTGTCATATTCAATTCAAAATATGATCCATGTGGATATCGGTGGCCACCCACCTTTTCCAACTCGCTCAAAACAATTTTCTGGCAATTTTGGCAATTTACTATTTTTAGCAGTTTTAACTTCCGGGGCCATTTTGAGGGCCTAAATGAAGGTTTTTATGGATATAGATTCTCAATAATAGCCAAAGGAATAATTGAACCCCCAAAATGAATATCCTCAACGTTACCTTTCTAACGAGCTATCGTGCGCCTAAAATGGAGATCATATGCAAAAGTTACGACCTAGGGAAGTTGATGTACTGACTTACCCAAACGGGGCCCACATGACTTTTGGTGCTTCATCTCCTAGGGTTAGGTTTTTGGATGTCTAGGGTTTTTGAAATTCCCGTTTATTGTAAAAATGCCTTCAGAGCCTCATTGTAATCATCTTCTTGTGAATGCGAGTAGCCGTCACATCTCTTCTTAGAGATAAGCTGCCACCATTCTAGCTAGTCTTTCACTATGTATTTTTAAAGTTTTGTGCATTTCTCACATTAATAGAAATTGCGTATTATTGTATATATGTGCCTCTTGTTATATTTATGATATATCTATGTTATATTATTTCCTCTCTTTCAATATCTCTATATATTTATGTGCTTTATCTCCGCTCTCATTTAATGTCGAAAATAATCTGGATCAGTGGTATCAGACCAGGATGCTCTTGATCATTTTTTTCAATGCATTTCCCCGATGAGGTCCAAGTATAGCAAGTTGGGTCTTTAGCTTGTATATATTGAAGAAAATCGCTCTCGCACGCCAAAGAAACCCTCCATGGTGGAAGAAAATAAAAATGACGGAGCAGATGATTCTATCAATCTATTGCTTTAGCAAGCTCTCACGCGACAAAGGGACGAAATGATGGAGAATTTTTCCCACATCCTTCAACTCTTGTTGATAGCAACACACACATATTCATCAAACAACCACTTTGAAAGAACCTATCCTTTCAAGGTACAGGTTAATTTTGATATTCCTGTATTTGAAGGTCAGATAGATGTGGATGCCTTAGACAAATGGTTAAATCTGTTAGAAGGTTATTTCTTTGTTCATAATTTTTCCGACCGGGAAAATATCACCTTAGAAATCCTTAAAGCTCTCCCCCATTTCAAACATTGGTGGGAAACTTAATGGGAGCAAAGTTCCACAAAGGATTCTGGAATATATGGGGCCAAGCCGACTTGGTATTTTTTTGTGGATGTGGTAAAGGAATAGTATTACCCTATTGGAAACTATGAGGACCAGTACATGAGATGGACTACACTGCGGCAAGAGAGGGTCCAAGAAGTTTTAGAGTTCACCAATACCTTCCATACCTTGCACACCAAGCTAGGTATCAAAGACTCCGAACGACATTTGGTTCTGAAATACCGTGGGGATCTACACAGATACATCCAAACTAAAATGGATTTTCTGGACATCTCATCACTCGGTGTTGCTTATCGATATGTTGTTAAAACCGAGCAGAAACTTAAGCACTAGAACAAATGGGAGTTTGGGTCTGCAAATCTGCAACAACCAAAGTATGATAAAGACGGCCCTAACAAACAGTCCTCGAAAACCAGTCCAAGCCATAGGAAAATAAGGGTCACGGGAAGACAAAGAAGGACACCGAAAAATGGTGTGATTTCCACAAAATCCCCTAGAACAACATTGAGGAATTTTTCTCAAAACAGCCATTGATGGCCGAGATCAAAGACAATGAGTCGAACCCTGATTTAGAATCTGATTATGAAAATACTGGTAAAAGACAGATCATCAACATAGACCCCACTTCTATCAATGTCGCGACCGCAAAAATTCAACCAAAATAACTAACAAATCCTAAAGAGGGGGAGCGCCTTTTTCATTCACAGATGTGGGTGAAGGGGACCCCACTTCATTTTATTGTTGATAGCAAAATCTAGAAGAACCTCATCTTAGTAGAGGTCATCAAACAATTGGGATTGTCGACAACACCAAACCCGCAACCATACAACATCAGGTGGCTTCTCAAGGGACGAGATCTCCATGTCATCCAACAGTGTTGATTATCATATGACATCCAGCCCTTTAAGGATGAGGCATTATGTGATGTTTCCCCACTGGATGTCTATGATGTTATCTTGGGCCAACCATATATGTGGAAGCGCCATGTTGTTTATGAGTCTCGGCCTCGTGTGCCATTGTTTCTATGGGTGGTCATCTCTACAGAATACCAGAGGTAGTTCCAACTATTGTTCCACCTAAACAGTGCCGCAAGGTAGTATCTCATACTACAAAATTCATCTTCTTCACAATCTGTTCAAAAGGTGAACAAAAGGATATTACAACCACTACATCCTCGGCCCAAGCACCTTCTATCCAACAGAAGTAGGTTGACAAGATTGCAGCAAAGTGTAAATATTACTTCTGCACATAGGTATCTCATGTAGCCAGACTGGTTAAAAAGATCCAACTCTTCCAACCACATGATCGTGACATCCTTCAACAAGCTAAGCAACACAACTTCTCCAACAAGGCAAGCAACTCATCAAGATGCAGATTGAGAAAACACTTTTCCCTCTTCCCAGGGCACTCAACACAATGGAGACCATTGCTTCCTAAGGAGGGAGGATTGATCTATGTGGATATCGGTGGCCACCCACCTTTTCCAACTTGCTCAAAACAATTTTATGTAAATTTTGGCAATTTACTATTTTTAGGAGTTTTAACTTCCGGGGCCATTTTGAGGGCCTAATGAAGGTTTTTAGGGATTGAGATTCTCAATGTTATTTGAGGTCATTTTTGAGCCCTCAAAATTAATCTCCTTGATGACACCTTTCCAATGAGCTATCGTGTGCCTAAAATGGAGATCGTATGCAAAAGTTATGACCCCGAGAAGTTGATGTACTAACTTACCCAAATGGGGCCCACATGACTTTTGGGGCTTCATATCCTAGGGTTAGGTTTTTGGATGTCTAGGGTTTTTGACATTCTTGTTTATTATAAAAAATCCTTTAGAGCCTCATTGTAATCATCTTCCTTCTTCCGAAAGGCAAGGAAGAAGGATCTAGCGGGCTGCGCAGATCTTTTATCCTTTGTGAAGTAAGGGTTTCTATGGCTTTGTGCTTGTAACTGATTGGCCGACGATAATAAAGAAGAAGAGTTGGTGGGTGTAGCCCCAGGGTGGGGGTGAACCACGTAAATCTATGTGTTATGCTTTGTGCCTTGACTTTTTGTGCTTATCTCTACTTTTTCTAAGTGCTTCGATATATTTAGATGGATATATTTATGCTTTGTGCTTATTATATGTGTATGAATAGTGGATCTGATATGTATGAAGATTCTTAGTGTTGATCTACTGAATCTAATTTTTTTACTGTTACTAAGTACTAATATACATTATATCTAAGTGAATGGTGTGATGTTATGTGTTATCTACGAAGTATAATAAAGACTGAATATTGATGAATGATCGATAATAAGTGCTCTATAAGCGGTATAATCATAGATCTGTGTCCCAGCTAAGGTTGCAGACACCTAAGTCTTGCAACCACCCCTGCCTATACCTCGGGTGAGACATCATCTACTTCACAGGTGTTGTCGAAAGGGCCAGTAGTTAGGTTTGTGTTGGTGCGCTCATGTAGCGTTGAACCCTAGGTCTGCCCCTATGCCAACAAATGGTTCCATTGTCGGGACTTGAAACTGTGATTGATGGGAACTGATGAAGAAGAAGCTTTGTGCAAATATTTGCCCTGAAACTGTGGAAGCTTTGTGCGTGGACCTATTCTCTAGTGCATAGTAATCCACTTGATCTGAAAAGCTATGTGATAAAGAAGGAAGGATAGATCTAAATAAAAGAAGAAATATTTGAATGCTTTGTGCTCTAAGAAAAGTAAAAGTGGAAGTTTCTGAAGAAAAAAAGGTCAGATCTGCAGAAAAGAGGTAAGATCTGTAAGCTCTATGCTCTAATAAAGGTAAGAATAGTTAAAAGTTCTTATATCTGGAAGCTTTGTGCTCTGTACAAGTAAAATAAGTGGAAATCTTTGTTTCTAGAGTATGCATCTAGGTATGTTTGATAGATTATGTCCTAGCTTGAAAACTAGGGCTCTGATAGATGAAATAAATCTTGATATGAATAGATATGATAACTACAGTGATAGATATGTTATACGTATGCATAGAAAGAATGTTTGGACTAACAAATGGATGCAGGATCCTAGAACGATTTTTTTGCAGACTAGCTACTATGATCCTAGTGCGCAATACAGAAGAGGTTGGGGATCATTTAAAAGGAAGAGAGGATTAACCCTATGTTACAGTTGCATAAGATTGGGACATATTTCTAAGGAATGCCCTGGTGGAAGATCTAGTTGCCTATGTTGCAAAGCTTGGGACCATGAAGTATTGGATTTCCCTAGAATGATTACTAATCTTGAAAGAATGAATCTGAATGAAGAAAACCCTAAGGCAGATCCAGAAATAGTAGAACCCCAACAAGAATCAGAGAAGGTATTGCTGCAGATGAAAGACACCTTGAATGATCACCAACATGTTAGGCTACCAGGGATCTTTAAAGAAAAAGAATGCATTGAAGCAAGAATAGGAGACTTTGTCATTGAATCTGTCCTTGATGAAGAAACACCAGTGAACATTATGTCAGAGAGAACTTGGAAAGCTATAGGAAGGCCTGCTATGATCCCTTCATTAAGAGGAATAGGGTTATTCAGAGAGAAATTGGTAAGCCTATGTGGGAGGCTCACTCAAATACCTATGAATGTCATTGGAACTTCGACTCAAGAATATTTTGAGATTATCAAGTTTATTGAGGACAATGCCCCATTTACTATGTTACTTGGAAAACCTTGGATTGAAAGAGATCAAGCCAGAAAGAAGGAAGAAGAAGAAGTCTTAGAACAACAGAGACGAGAGTTAAAATATTTCATGACTAGAAGGATCACGCAGTTGATAGAAGAACAAGAGAACATATCGAAGCTATTTGACACTAGAAGCCCAGATGTCAAAGCTGCAAGAACATTAGAGGACTCACAAAAGATTGAAGTATCTATCTCAGATATAGAAGAAGTATTTCCCCTGAGTCTTAGGAGAGAATCTCAACAACGCGAAGTGACTATTTCCAAAGAAAATAAGAATCGGAATGGGAAAAGAACCATCGAGATGAAGCTCACAGGGAAGAAGGATAGAAAGATGAATAAGAAGAAGGCTAAGATTAAAAGGTTACAACAGGTTCTCGAGGGTACCTCGCAAAAGGAAAACTTGCAGAAGTTGAACTTCGACGAGATATCAGAACAACGATATAGGCCACTTTGTCGTGGCGAAGCAATATAGCCATTAGAGGCCGATATATCCATTTGAATGCCACTCCAAACGGATCAAAAATCATTGATGGCTCATCACTAGACCATCAGATTGCGCCATAACGAACAAAACACAAATTAATTAGGCTCATACCCGTTGCAAAGAAATCCATTGCCAATATCGCCTATTTATCTCATCGTGCCATGCTCGAAGAACACTTTTTCCAACTAAGAATTTGACGCAGACCGCTCCCTCTACCTCGACAGAGACCTCTGCGCTGACCTCTCGGTCTTAAGGATCGTTCAAAGTTCACTCTTGACCCAGAGTGGCTCCTTCGATTCTCCCACTGGAATCCCCTTCAGATAATTGGCCCACATATCCTTTCTACTCCTCGAGGCTTTTAGGCCCGGTCACTGTTCTCTTTACGAAAGAAGAATAGAAATCAGGTTTCAGGGTTCTCAAACTCTCGATGCCATGACTCTTTGGTTCCCGATCTTCCGTTATCCATTTTCCCAATGGACAGTCCTTGCCGCTTCAGGGTTTTCACCATGGAAATTCCCGAGGCCTCACTATGATGAGGTGACATCAATAGGGTCCCACACAGAGCTCTCCTCCTTTCATAAAATCGGGCTTCGTGATTCCAAGTTGCAAATCCTCCTTGTCTCCCTGACTCGCAAAATGTCAATCCCCGAATTCCCTCAGATTTTTGACACGCGTCCCAAGTGGATGGACGATTCAGATCAACCCTCGGGTTTCACCAATTATATAAACCCCAACCACTTACCTATGTAAGTCCTAATGACCAAAATGTCGATGGGGCTTCTTATCTCGTCCACGTGTCCCAACTGATGGACGACAAGATCGTTTACGGGATTTCCAACATGGATTTTCCCGATCTCTTGCTCGCAGAACTCCCGGTTTCGCGAATGCCAAAATTCCGATGGCCACACCTCAAGTCGGAACTTTCCTCCTCTTGTTCACGAAGATTAAACTCCATGCAACTCCTAGTCAATCCAATGGCTGACAAGTGTCTTTGTGACGATCCGACAGTCCACAATCTCCTGAGCTTGAACTCCAAACGTAGTGGTAACCTTCTTGCTTCTCTGGAAGATCTGACGGCTGACGGGATTTCGCTAATGCTCCCCACAGATTCCTGACCGTTGATTTCTTTCCTTTGATGATTTCTACGAAGGAAACCAAGGACTCTTCCCTGGACTTATCTTCTTGCACTACAAACTTCTGATACCCCTCAATGTTTTCAAAGGATTTACTCCTCCTGAGCTTCTCACAACTTCGAGCCTCAAAGAGGATATTTGCATGCACTCCTTGCGGCAACTCTCAGACACTTTAAAGTGCTAAATACCTTCAACTCTGCACACTCCTATAGCAGCAGTCCCTCACACCTTACTCAGGTTCGAAACCCTGAGACTTTACCTTGCCTACGCACTCCTTGCATGGCTCCTATGCCCAACTGCACTTCTGGGGAAATGAGAACAAAAGTAAAACTATTTGAGCTTCAGAGACGCAACCCTGAATTCTTGTCGACGCACTCCTTGTGGACACTTCCACTGCACTCCTTGCAGGAATTCTTACTCAGATAGAGAAACAATCGAAACTCATTCCCTCTTCCTTTTAGACTTCAACTTAGAACATGAAATCATATACACAGCATATCAAAGCAAATGCATAACAGGAAGCAAACATTCATGAGCATAACATCAATACACAGACAACAACACAAACCATGAATTTGAATCAAAGATTTCTATTAATTCAAATGTTTGTACATGGGTATTCTTACACAGCTCTCTGCATGCTCTTGCTCTTCCTTCTCTAGAATAATGTTACAATGCACAATGAGGGTTTCTATATCTCATTTCCCTCTTGCGCTCTCAAACAGTCTAATCTAGAATTAATTTCTATCTACCTGCATTAACTACTTTAAATGCCTCCTACCTACTAAGGAAGAGAGTGTATGGCTCAAGGTCCCGATTACATCATACAAGTGTGTCTCTTCCTAAATGACTTCTAAGGGAATTTCAAAATTTGTGTTGGCGTGTGTCCAGCTGTCTTTTTCCCCGCGCTGGCTCGCTTGATGTTGACGATGCTCCTGCATCATACTCCCTCTCTTGAAAATTTTCATGGGATCCTGTCCATGAGCTCTTTAACAGTCTGTCCATGCTTCTAAATCTCTACTTCATTCTCCCAACTGGCATCTTCAGATAGATGGCCCTTCCACTTGACCAAATATTCGAAGTATTCTTTCCTTATGGTCTTCTTGCCAATTCTTTTGTCTAGTATGCTTTCCATCTGTGGCTTCTCTGCAACTGGCTTCTTCTTTTTCCACTGAACCTCTGACTGTTCATCACTTGTTCCTGCTTCATCAACTTTGTATGGGTACAAATCTGAGATATTGAATATCGAAGAAA
>ML829796.1:44886-57261 GCA_009831015.1 Picea engelmannii
CACTTCTGGGGAAATGAGAACAAAAGTAAAACTATTTGAGCTTTAGAGACGCAACCCTGAATTCTTGTTGACGCACTCCTTGCAGACACTTCCACTGCACTCCTTTTTGGAATTCTTACTCAGATAGAGAAACAATTGAAACTCATTCCCTCTTCCTTTTAGACTTCAACTTAGAACATGAAATCATATACACAGCATATCAAAGCAAATGCATAACAGGAAGATAACATTCATGAGCATAACATCAATACACAGAGAACAACACAAACCATGAATTTGAATCAAAGCTTTCTATTAATTCAAATGTATGTACATGGGTATTCTTACACAACTCTTTGCATGCTCTTGCTCTTCCTTCTCCAGAATAATGTTACAATGCACAATGAGAGTGTCTATATCTCGTTTCGCTCTTGCGCTCTCAAACAGTCTAATCTAGAATTAATTTCTATCTACCTGCATTAACTACTTTAAATGCCTCCTACCTACTAAGGATGAGAGAATATGGCTCAAGGTCCCGATTACATCATACAAGTGCGTCTCTTCCTAAATGACTTCATTTAAGATGGTGCAACAATCTAAGGCAATTTCAAATTTTGTGTTGGCATGTGTCCAGCTATCTTTTGCCCTGCGCTGGCTCGCTTGATGTTGACGATGCTCCTGCATCATACTCCCTCGCTTGAAAATTTTCATGGGATCCTGTCCATGAGGTCTTGCATGATCTAAACATGCTTCTGAATCTCTGCTTCATTCTCCCAACTAGCATCTTCAGTTGGATGGCCCTTCCACTTGACCAAATATTCAAAGTATTCTTTCCTTCTGGTCTTCTTGCGAATTCTTTTGTCTAGTATGCTTTCCATCTGTGGCTTCTCTGCAACTGGCATCTGCTTTTTCCACTGAACCTCTGATTGTTCATCACTTGTTCCTGATTCATCAACTTTGTATGGGTACAAATCTGAGATATTGAATATCGAATAAATTCCGATCTCATCAGGTAATTCAATCTCATAAGCATTTGCCCCAAATTTCTTCAAGACCCTACATGGCCCAATTTTCTTCATCTTCTTCAAGACGCTATCGGCATGTATTCCTGACTCAAGACTTCTCCGATTGCGAATCCGCTTGCATCGCATTTCACCTGAAATGTCTTTTGGAAATCCGGCAACACCAAAACTAGTTGTTCTATGATCTTCCTCTTCAACAGATTGAATCTCTTCTCGGCCTCTTCAATCCACTGAAAATATTTGTGTCTTCTCTTCACGGTGTCCATCATCACTTAACTAATTCCACTGAAATTTCTAATGAACTTTCGGTAGAAACTAGCCAATCCGTGAAAACTTCTCACCTCAAATACGTTCTTCGGTGATGGTCAATTCTTGATTACTTCCACCTTATCTGGATCAATCCTCAACTCATTTGTCGAAATAACAAACCCCAAATAAATGAGCTCTGTCTTCATGAATTAGGATTTCTTCAAGTTTATCAACATCTTCTCCTACTGTAATTTATGTATCATTGTAGCCAAATGCTTCAGATGCTCCGTTGTTGTTTTACTGAAAGCCAGATGTCATCCAAATACACAATGAAAACTTTCCCGATGAACTCATCCAGGACTTCATTCATCAACCTCATGAAGGTACTTGGCGCATTTTTTAAGCCAAATGGTATAACAAGCCATTCATACAAACCCTCGTTAGTCTTGAATGTTTTCTTCCACTCGTCACCTTCTCTCATGCGGATTTGGTGATAACCGCTTTTCAAATCAATATTTGAAAAATACTTCGCTCCACTCAAGCAATCCATCAGATCATCCATCCTCGGCAATGGAAATTTGTACCTGATGGTTATCTTGTTAATTTCTCTTGAATCAGTACACATTCTCCAACCTCCGTCTTTCTTCGGACTGAGTATTGTTGGAACAACACATGGACTCAAGATTTCCCTAACTAATCATTTTTCCAACAAATCCTGGACTTGCCTCTTAACTTCTTCATTCTCCTACGGCGTCAATCTATACGCATCTTTGTTTGGAAAACTGGCTCCTGGTATGAGATCAATATGATGACTCACACTTCTGATCGGTGGCAACAAACGAGGTAATTTGTCCACTACAATGTCAGCAAACTCTTCCAACAGTTCCTGAACTTCTTCTGGCAAATCATCCACTCTTGTGCTATTCAGAACAATTTTCGGTTTCCTGACCACAATGAATTGTGGTTCCTCCTTCTTTTTGACCTCAGTAAGGAGTTCTTTCCCACTCATGAGAAGTACAGTGTTGCTTACTTCCGTTTTTACCTCCTTATCCTTAATTCGAAGCAACATGTGTGTCCTCCCATTCTTCTCTAGGGTGTATGTGTTCATTCTCCCATCATGAATCACATTTCTGTCATATTGCCATGGTCTACCCAACAATAGATGACAAACATCCATAGGAATGACATCACATAAGATCTTATCATTATATCCTCCTATCTTGAATTCAACCAAACATTGTTTAGTGATAGTTACCTGGTGTCCTTTTTGTAGCCATGAAACTTTATATGGGCTTGGATGATCAGTTGTTTCCAGCTCCAGCTTCTCTACCATCTCTGTAGATATGAGATTATCCATGCTACCACTGTCTACAATGACCTTGCATACCCTGTCCTTGGTTTTGCAAGCAGTCCTAAAAAGTCTAGTCCTTTGGACTAAACTTTCCACCTCTTTCTCTAGTGTCAAAAGGACTTTTCGCATCATCGGCAATCTTCTACCTTCAACGTCTTCTGCTTCAACATCTTGTATCTGTGCCTCAGCGATGTGAGATTATCCAACATCCTTCTTTTTATCTGGACACTCATAAGACTTGTGCCCATTCTTTCCACATGTGAAGCATGTGATTACTCCACCTCTTCCTCTTCCCCTACCTCTAGTACGAGGAAAAGTGTTTCTATTAGCATAATCTCCTCTCTGCTCAGTATGTTGTCCTCTCTGATCAGCATATTTCCCTCGCTGTGAGGTTCCACCTCTCTCAGTTCTTTTGTATTTAGGATAAGACCCAAACTTCCAGTCCTCCTTGGGCTTCTGATACTTATCCCAGGCAACTGATTTGCCTCTGGGCTGACTTCTGCCTCGACCTCTTTGACTCTACTTTTAGCTCAGCTTCTCTTCCGCTTTTAGAGCCATTTGATAAGCATATTCCACCATTTTTATGGTCAACATACTCATCTCATCCTGAATTTCATATCTCAGACCATTCATATACCTAGTCACTTTTTCATCATTGCTTTCACGATGACCTGCCCTGATATTCAACCTGTAAAATTCTTCAGTATATTCCTTTACTGACATCATCTTCTATCTCAGGTTCTGCATTCTCCTGAACATAGTAATCTGATAATCCTTTGGAATGAATTTTGCCTTCATCTTTGCAATCATCCTGTCCCAGCTCTTAATTTTCTACTTTCCTTGGCAATGCCTATCCGCTTGTAGTTCATCCCACCACAAGGCTTCATGTCCTTTTAATCTCATGATGGCATGCTTGACCTTCTTTTCCTCTTCGACATCTTCATAGTCAAAATATGTGTCTAGAGCTCTAATCCAGTCTAGAAGCTCGTCTACATCCATATTTCCCTCATAAACTGGAATGTCCATTTTTGCCTTTGCACCCATTCTTGCAACAGCTTTAAGCAAGCGTTCATTGGGTGCATCTTCTATTGTGACTTCTTCGTCTCCATGCCCAGCATCATCTTCACTTTTGGACTCACTGATATCTCCTACATCAGCTATGAGTTTTTGTCTTATCTCCACGTCCACAAGTCTGGCGCATATGTTATGTAGATCTCTTTCTACTTCTGGATCCTGCACTTGTCTACCCTTTCCTTTGGACGACTCCCTTTCCTCCTCTGGATCAGGTGATTGTCTATCTCTTCTCCTTGGTGGCATGGTGAATCTTCCTTCTCCCTGCTACAGAAAGCAAAGAATCTTTTCTAAGCTTTGATACCAAACTTGACGCAGACCGCTCCCTCTGCCTCGACAGAGACCTCTGCGTTGACCTCCCGATCTTAAGGATCGTTCAAAGTTCACTCTTGAGCCGGAGTGGCTCCTTCGATTCTCCCACTGGAATCCCCTTCAGATAATTGTCCCACAGATCCTTTCTACTCCTCGCAGCTTTTAGGCCCAGTCATTGTTCTCTTTATGATAGAAGAATAGAAATTAGGGTTCGGGGTTCTCAAACTCCCGATGTCATGACTCTTTGGTTCCCGATCTTCCGTTCTCCATTTTCCCGATATGACTTTTCTTTCGGGACTTTCTCCAAAAGTTGAGATTTTTACCACGCGTCCTCAAAGATGGATGGTCCTTGCCACTTCGGGGTTTTCACCGTGTAAATTCCCGAGGCCTCACTATGATGAGGTGACGTCAACAGGGTCCCACATGGAGCTCTCCTCCTTTCGGAAAATTGGGCTTCATGATTCCAAGTTGAAAATCCTCCTTGTCTCCCTGACTAGCGAAATGTTGATCCCCGACTTCCTTCGGATTTCTGACACGCGTCCCAAGTGGATGGACGGTTCAGATCAACCCTCGGATTTCGCTAATTATATAAACCCCAACCACTTACCTATGTAAGTCCCGATGACCAAAATGTCGATGGGGCTTCCGATCTCGTCCACGTGTCCCAACTGATGGGCGGCCCGATCGTTTACGGGAATTCCAACATGGATTTTCTCGATCTCTTGCTCGCAGAACTCTCAGTTTCGCGAATGCCAAAATCCCAATGCCCACACCTCAAGTCAGAACTTCCCTCCTCTTGTTCACAAAGCTTAAACTCCGTGCAACTCCTAGTCAATCCAACAGCTAACGAGTGTCTGTGTGATGATCTGACAATCCACAATCTCCTGAGCTTGAACTCCGGACGTAGTTGTAGCCTTCTTGCTTCTCTGGTAGATCTGACGGCTGACGGGATTTCGCTAATCCTCCCCACAGATTCCTGACCATCGGTTTCTTTCCTTTGATGATTTCTATGAAGGAAACCAAGGACTCTTCCCTGAACTTATTTGCTTGCGCTACAAACTTTCGATGCCCCTGAATGTTTTCAAAGGCTTTACTCCTCCTGAGCTTCTCACAAATTCAAGCCTCAAAGAGGATCTTTGCACGCACTACTTGCAACAACTCTCAGACACTTCCAAGTGCTAAATACCTTCACCTTTGCGCACTCCTGTAGAAGCAGTCCCTCACACCTTACTTAGATTTGCAACCCTGGTAATTTACCTTGCCTGTGCACTCCTTGCACGGCTCCTGTGCCCAACTACACTTCTAGGGAAATGAGAACAAAAGTAAAACTATTTGAGCTTCAGAGACGCAACCCTGAATTCTTGTCGACGCACTCCTTGCGGACACTTCCACTACACTCCTTGCAGGAATTCTTACTCAGATAGAGAAACAAGTGAAACTCGTTCCCTCTTCCTTTCAGACTTCAACTTAGAACATGAAATCATATACACAGCATATCAAAGCAAATGCATAACAGGAAGCAAACATTCATGAGCATAACATCAATACACAGACAACAACACAAACCATGAATTTGAATCAAAGATTTCTATTAATTCAAATGTTTGTACATGGGTATTCTTACATAGATCTATGCATGCTCTTTCTCTTCCTTCTCCAGAATAATGTTACAATGCACAATGAGGGTGTCTATATCCCATTTCCCTCTTGCGCTCTCAAACAGTCTAATCTAGAATTAATTTCTATCTACCTGCATTAACTACTTTAAATGCCTCCTACCTACTAAGGATGAGAGCGTATGGCTCAAGGTCCCGATTACATCATACAAGTGCATATCTTCTTAAATGACTTCATTTAAGATGGCACAACAATCTAAGGGAATTTCAAAATTTGGGTTGGCGTGTGTCCAGCTGTCTTTTTCCCCGCGCTGGCTCGCTTGATGTTGACGATGCTCCTGCATCATACTCCCTCGCTTGAAAATTTTCATGGGCTCCTGTCCATGAGCTCTTTCACGGTCTGTCCATGCTTCTAAATCTCCACTTCATTCTCCCAACTGGCATCTTCATCTGGATGGCCCTTCCACTTGACCAAATATTCGAAGTATTCTTTCCTTCTGGTCTTCTTGCCAATTCTTTTGTCTAGTATGCTTTCCATCTGTGGCTTCTCTGCAACTAGCATCTGCTTTTGCCACTGAACCTCTGATTGTTCATCACTTGTTCCTGCTTCATAAAATTTGTATGGGAAATCACTAAGGAATGGTCAGTGGACCTCCTTATTCCAGTCAACCCTACGAATTTTTCCGATGTAGATAGCCCAAAAGTTGTGCAGGATACACCTGGACAAAGCAGAAGAAGCCTGACGAGTTTCACGATGTAGACAGCACATCATTGAGGATTGCATCCATTTCACCAAATGAAGCAAGTGATGGCGAAGAGATCGAAGGTGAAGAAATTGAACAACAGAAAGGCGAAGTACCACCTCCTAGGGATGAAGAAGACTCATCGAAGAAATTGAAGGTTTCGCCTCTGAAATCTTCCTCTAGGAAGAAACCTGGAACCCTTATAACCAAGATGTGGACTACACTCACATTGGATTATTTTAATTTCATCATTGCAGCTGTGAAAGATGCTTCACAGGAGGTATTAGAGAAGCAAGAGGCGAAGAAAGAGCATATGTATAATTGTATCGAGGTTGAACTCCAAGGAGTGCAGCAGGCACTCCAATCTATCTCTGTAGTCTCCACTACACCTCTGACATCAAGAATAGTAGAACAAGGAGATGAGCCAACCCAATTGCACCAGATCATCGATAAAGTTGAAGCTCGCCTTTGACGAGCTCAGGAAATGATAGCACAATCCATCCAGACTTTGACACAGGTATAGGGAGTACTTGTCGAGCAGCACAGTGCTGCCGAATGAGAAAAACTTGCTCTTCAATCACAGTGGAACAAAGAGAAAGCAGAGCTACAACAGAGAAAGGAGAAGTTGATTGCAGAGCAGCTACAAGGAAAGGAACTGGCCAACAAATCACTTCACTCTGTGACTGTCATGGAAGTGAGAGATGAAGAATGAATTCCACAGCAGGTGGCACAACTTGAAGAAGTGATCCAGCAGCTTCAACAGCGTATCACAGACCTGGAACTTGGAACTGTTCCTGAGACCCCTCAAGAAATCAGAGACCTAAGAGAGGTAACTTCTTGTAGTGTAGTTGGTAGAATAAAATCCATTGCCTTGGAGTGCAAGAAGCTGAGCTCTAGGAGCGCTCAGACTTATGAAAACCTCATGGAGAATCCAGAGTTACAAGCATTGGAGTCACAGCTCCAAGAAGCAAAGCAACATGTAGATACGTTACAGGCACAGCTAAAGGCCTTGTCACCAGTCGAAAGGATGAAGAGGTTTCGAGAGAAATGCATGGCCCATAAAAATATCCACACGATTCAGACCAAAGTGATGGAAGTATCTCAACAACTTCAACCAGTGCAAGAGAAGGTATGCCAACTGTTCATTGAAGTTGAAAGCCAATGAGTAGAACTTGAACAAGTTGTGAGTGCAGTAGAACAACACCTAGAAGGACCAGTCAATGATGCACTCATCTAGGAGTTCACTAAGAAAAAGGCAGTAGCATTGCATTAGGTCAAAGAAGATCGATCCAAGCTCAAGGTGTTCGAGGTAGAATTTCTCATACCAGAGTGACTCAGGACGATTCACAAGTGAATGTTGGGGGCCTGTTGGCCCTTGACCAAGTTTTGAATTTACTTGGTCATATTTGACCATTTTTTGGACTTCAACGGCCTTTCAAAGATGCAGCGCCAGACAAAGCAGAGATCAAGGGATCTCGGGCCACTTTCGGGTCCGTTTTTATGTTTTGGGACAATGTAATGGGAAAGGGATGTCGACCAGTGGGTTTACCCACGTTTAGGCCCACTTTTGTAATGTATAAATAAACATCTAGGCATCTATTAGAGGAGGATTGTATTGTATCTATGTGATATGGGCTAAGTGAAAATAAGGGATCTGTTTGATCGAGATATTTGTGCATTCTGTATAGACTTGCAGAGCTTAGTGCAAGTCCCTGTGTGAAGATATAGAAGGCTGTGTGTCGAAAGGCAAGGAAGAAGGATCTAGCGAGCTGCGCAGATCTTATGTCCTTTGCAAAGTAAGGGTTTATGTGGCTTTGTGCTTGTAACTGATTGGCCGACGATAATAAAGAAGAAGAGTTGGTGGATGTAGCCCCAGGGTGGGGGTGAACCATGTAAATCTATTTGTTATGCTTTGTTCCTTGACTTGTTGTGCTTATCTCTACTTTTGCTAAGTGATTCGATATATTTAGATGGATATATTTATGCTTTGTTCTTATTAGATGTGTATGAATAGAGGATCTGATATGTATAAAGATTCTTAGTGTTGATCTATTGAATCTAATCTATTTTATTGTTACTAAGTACTAAGATACCTTAGATCTAAGTGAATGTTGTGATTCTCTATGCTATATGCGAAGTATAATAAGGACTAAATATTGATGAATGATCGATGCTAAGTTCTTTGTAAGCGATATAATCACAGATCTGTGTCCCAACTAGGGTTGCGGACACCTGGGTTTTGCAACTACCCCTGCCTCTACCTCGGGTGAGACTTCATCTTCTTCGCAGGTGTTGCTGAAAGGGACGGTAGTTAGGGTTTTATTGGTGCGCTCTTGTAGCGTTGAACCTGGGGTCTGCCCCTGTGACAACATTTTTTGTGCTTTATCTCCACTCTCATTTAGTGCTGAAAATAATCCGAATCAAAATATCATTTACCTTCCAAGTCCATGTGGTGTCTTCCCTTAATGTCTCAATGAAATATAATTTGTGTCCTCCTATATATTCTTCCATTCCCTCTCGAGAATGGTGACATGAAGATCATACTTAGGGTTATTTTTCAATTGAATCCTATATTGATCTCTGACATATTTCAAATATGTACCCACCTTAGAGTTGATATCATGTTTATTGAATGAATCACCAAACATTCCAACCAAATCATTAATAATTTTGTCTTTCAATTCTTTTTTTGGGCATTCCACCGTGTGCGAATGGTGGGCCCAAAAATATCTAAGGCCTTGTCATGCAAGGTCCAATAAAAAATGTTATTTCCTGCAAATAGATATGATAATTATTTTAAAATAATCTAAATGATGCACATTTCAATTAAATAATAGGAATTAACTAAGTTATTAATAACTACCTAGGATTTGTGGTATCTTCATGGGAACCAAGTTTTCATCCATCAAAATGTTGACCAATAGCGTTCCTATCGGTTTAACACGTGTTTCTCCAAGATATCAGTGAGTATACTCTTTTTCATGAGATTCACCATCTACAACATCGTGTGTGCCATGGTATGATGTGTGCGATGGGGGTGTCTCATGGGCCTTGGGAGCTACAGTCTTCTGAGCCACAGACGTAGAGGGAAATAGCCTCGAAGGAATGTGGCTCATGCTAGGGTGTTTTGGGATTCTTTCACCCTAGCTACCAGTAGTGTCCCCACGACCATGATGTTGCATTGGTTCCAAATATTCCTGTAGAAAGAAATATTTTTTTGTTTAGCTCATATAATTAATGTAGGAAACATAAATTCATGAATTAATATATGTCATAAATAATCTATTCTAAAAATGGTGCTTATCGCATATTGATATATAGTCTTCTCTAAAAATATCATCCTTTCTCTGGTCTCCTCTATAGGCTTACAAATACCCAACTGAAGGATTTTTTTGTTTTTCCTTTCACAATCCCTTTCTAATTGTTTATGTTGGGTTGAGGGAGTCAAATATGTCATCACCCAAATCATCCTACTCTGGTGTGAACGTATGGATCAAAAAATAAAAAAATTAATTGAATGGTTTTCAACAAAAAATCATATGAAAATTAGTTCTTTACCTACTCCGAGCTTATTGGTGCCTTCCCACGATCACCCTGCCACATGTCAAAAATTTTCATGTGTCAGGGGTACAAGATACATGCATTAAAGAAAAAAACAAAGACATATGTCTTGGATTTTTTTAACATGCATCAAATGTTGGAAAATATTTAATAGATAGCGAATGCTTGTCATTGATGGAAAGTACAACAATGAAGATGAAATGAGTACAAAAAGTATGTAATAGATGGGCATTATGAGAAGATGTTGCAAAGAGGACTCAAATAAGATCAGAAGAGATAGTGCAGAGGATTGTTGGAAAGAATAGCAATGGCAAAGATCAGCATGATGAGCAGCGCAGTGATAATGGGGGAGGAGCAGCAACAGTGATCGTTGGATCAACAATTCAGAATTCCCGATGAATGTCAGATCTCAATGTAGACAAGAAGAGTGCACAGATATGGAGGATAGATCTTGGGCATTAGATCCGAGCACAAGGATCGACCATCATAGGATCTAGGAGAATCTGCACGATCTTTAAAAGTGCAAGGTGAAGCAAGTTCGTGAAATCTCGAAATCTCGATGCAGACACAATGAAGACTTGCAAAATCATGAAAAGATCCTGACCATCAATACACCAAAATATGTGGACTGTTGATCTAAGCTCCATTTCGGAGTTTCTCTTATCGCGACTTGGAGTGACAAGAACCTCCATCGAAGGAATCGTGAGATGAAAATTCATGATGAGATATGGACCGTAGATTCATCGAGATCATGGACCGTTGATCTAAGCTCCATTTCAGAGTTTCGCCTATCACAACTTGGAGTGACAAGAACCTCCATCGAAGGAATCGCAAGATGCGAATTCACGATGAGATCTGGACCGTAGATTCATTGAGATCGTGGACCGTTGATCTCAGCTCCATCTCGGAGTTTCACAAATCGCGACTTGGAGAGGCAAGAAACAATACCATAGGAATGTCGAAATTGTGACGTGCAAAATCATGATTTAATCACAGCCGTCAGATCAAGGTGTGATCTAGACCGTTGATCTGACTGCATTTCGGAGTTTCGCGAATTGTGACTTGGAGAGGCAAGAAACATAACCACAAGAACGTCGAAATCGCGATATGCGAAATCGCAATATGATCTGAGCCATTGAATTAAGATCAGATCTGGACCGTCGAATCATAGGAAAATTCGTTGACTTGGATTCAACAAAGCATGGTGTGGAAACTTGTGATATGCGAGATCGCAATAAGATCTAGACTGTCAGATCTATGGAGATTTCAATCGTCGATCAAACTCGATGAAGGTTATAAACTTGTGAAATATGAAGCTTTTTTTGGCACAGCCTATGGTCATCGTCGGTGGTCACGAGAAGGGAAGGAGTCGGTTCATATAAGCTCCATTTTGGAGTTTCAGGGATTGCAACTTGGAGAGTCGAGATGCCTCATCTCTAGATTCATGAAATGTGAATTCGCGAAAAGCACTTTATGCATAAGCACGTGTTCATGGCCATGGTCATATAGAGGAAGGAGCTAGCGCAGAAAAGCTCTGTATCGGAGTTTCGGAGATCGCGACATGAAGTGTCGAGACACTTGGCCACAGGAATGTCAAAATGTCGAAACCTGATTTAAAGGAAAGATTAATAAATTTCATCCAATGGTGCAGAAAAATTGAATATGATCGGAGGGCTATTGTTCTCTCTCACAGTTAATTCATCAGTTACAAATCAGTTAGCAAAATTGATTCATGATACCTGATCAGTTGGCATTTCAGTTGCTTAGATGGTTTTTCTTTTGGCTCAGAAGATTCGAAGTGTAACTGGTGTGGGTGTGATGCATAAAAGAAAACAGATACAGACTGTGCGGGGTTAGTTGTTCTGGATGAAAAATGAATTAAACTATAAGAAAGGGAAAATCATAGGATGCGCAGTGTGAGACTGAAAATATGCACAGTGTGAGATAAAACTCAGAGAAGAGTAACAGATGAGGAAAAGACTTGAAGCAGAGCAGAATGATAGAACAAGTTGAAGCAGAGAAGAATTGCAGAACAAACAAAGGAAGAGAAGAATTGCAGAATAGTTAGAAGAAGATCAGATTTACAGAACAGAGAAGAAGTGGTAAGAATCGATTTATCTATGTAGTTGATTGTTTAATTATTCATTTATATTCCAGGGTGGTTGGGAGGTGCTAGGGAGGATTGTTGTCCTCAGAGGTTCAAGTGGGAGCTTGAACATAGGGAGTTGTAGCTTCCATCTGGTTGCAGCCAGAGAAACCAGGGTGGTAGGGTGGTGCAAGGGAGAACAAGTGTTCTCTGTTATACAGGTTGGAGACTGTGTAACTGGAAGTTGGTTCTTCCATCTAGTTGGTGTTGGAACATTAAGGGAGTTGGTGCTTCCTTCTAGTGGGTGCTAGAAAAACCAGAGAGTTGGTGCTCTCAAACAAGTTGGAGCTTGTAAAATAGAGGTAGTAGCCTCACATTGAGTTGG
>ML829796.1:79852-106332 GCA_009831015.1 Picea engelmannii
TTGGACAAAGGATTAGTCAGGGAAAGCTTGAGTCCATGTGTTGTTCCAACAATACTCAGTCCGAAGAAAGAAGGAGGTTGGAGAATGTGTACTGATTCAAGAGAAATTAACAAGATAACCATCAGGTAAAAATTTCCATTGCCTAGGATGGATGATCTGATGGATTGCTTGAGTAGAGCGAAGTATTTTTCAAATATTGATTTGAAAAACGGTTATCACCAAATCCGCATGAGAGAAGGTGACGAGTGGAAGACAATATTCAAGACTAACGAGGGTTTGTATGAATGGCTTGTTATGCCGTTTGTCTTAACAAATGATCCAAGTAACTTCATGAGGTTGATGAATGAAGTCCTAAAGGAGTTCATCAGGAAATTTGTCATTGTGTATTTAGATGACATACTGGTTTTCAATAAAACAATAACGAAGCATCTGAAGCATTTGGCTACAGTGATGCAGAAATTACAGCAGGAGAAGCTGTTGATAAACATGAAGAAATCCTCATTCATGAAGACAGAGCTCATTTATTTGGGGTTTGTTATTTCAGAAAATGAGTTGAGGATGGATCCAGATAAGGTGGAAGTAATCAAGAATTGGCCATCACCGAAGAACATATTTGAGGTGAGAAGTTTTCACGGATTGGCTAGTTTCTACCGAAAGTTCATTAGAAATTTCAGTGGAATTATCGCAGCGATGATGGACACCGTGAAGAGAAGACACAAATATTTTCACTGGTCGGAAGAGGCCGAGAAGAGCTTCAATCTGTTGAAGAGGAAGATCACAAAACAACCGGTTTTGGTGTTGTCGGATTTCCAAAAGACATTTTAGGTGAAATGCGATGCAAGCGGATTTGCAATCGGAGCAGTCTTGAGTCAGGAAAACAGGCCGATAGCATATTTCAACGAGAAGCTGAATGAAGAAAAGTTGAAATATTCCACTTATGATAAGGAATTTTACGCTATCATCCAGACATTGAAGAAATGGAGGCATTACTTGATACCCAAAGAGTTTGTCTTGTACAGTGACAATCATGCACTGCAGTTTGTGACACAACAGGAGAAGTTGAATCAGAAGCATGTCAAATGGGTTGAGTATATGCAGAATTTCACTTTTGTGATAAAACATATTTCTGTTACTGCTAACAAAGTTGTTGATGCTTTGAGCAGGAAGTGTTTGCTGTTGTAGGAGTTCCGAGTCAAAACGTTGGGTTTTGATGACCTCAGGGACATGTACAGAGATGATCCAGATTTTAAGGAGGGATATGAAGCGACTGAGAATATAGTTCTCAGAGACAGAATCCTGTGGATAGAATACATGATCCAGGAAGGATTGTTGTTCATAGGTAATCAACTGTGTATTCAAAAATGCTCCATGAGGGAGAACTTGCTGAAAGAGAAACACAGTGGAGGATTGGCAGGGCACTTTGGTCATGACAAGACATTCACAAAGCTAAATGAGTCATATTTTTGGCCGAGAATGCGAGCAGACATCAAGATATTCATGGACAGATGCAGAGGTTTCCATCATTCGAAGGGAAGAAGACAAAATGCAGGGTTTTATCAACCATTGCCCATACCAGAGAGACCGTGGGATGCAATTAGCATGGATTTTGTATTGGGGTTGCCAAGAACAAAAAGAGGTTGTGATTCAATCTTTGTGGTGGTGGATATATTTTCCAAAATGGTACACTTCATTCAATGTCAAAAGACCAGCGTCGCGACTCACATCGCGAACCTATTTTTCAAAGAGGTCATTCGACTTCATGGGTTGCCGAGAAGTATAGTATCGGATCGAGACACCAAATTCATAGGGCATTTTTGGAGGACCTTATGGAAGAAGCTGGGAACTAACTTGTTGTTTAGTTCGGATTATCATCCTCAGATGGATGGACAGACAAAAGTGGTGAACAGGAGTCTGGGAGACTTGCTGAGAATCCTGGTGACGGAACACCACAGCCAGTGGGACAATATATTACCACAAGCAGAGTTTGCTTATAATGACTCTGTTAATAGGAGCACAGGCCAGAGTCCATTTCAGAATGTTTATGGCATGCAACCGAGAGGAATTTCTGAATTGAGGGATTCATAACAGACTGCGACTAGGAGCGCTAGTGCAGAAGAGTTCGCGGAGATGATGAAGGAACTTCACAACAAAGTGAAGGAGTGATTGTAGAGTTCAAGCCAGAAGTATAAGCGTAGAGCAGATCAACACATAAGACAACTTCAGTTTGAAGTTGGTGATTTGATTCTGGCACATTTGAGTAAGGAAAGGTTCCCTAAAGGAACATATAATAAGCTGAAGATGAAGAAAATCGGGCCATGTAGGGTCTTGAAGAAATTTGGGGCAAATGCTTATGATATTGAATTACCCGATGGGATCGGAATTTCTTCGATATTCAATATATCAGATTTGTACCCATACAAAGTTGATGAAACAGGAACAAGTGATGAACAATCAGAGGTTCAGTGGCAAAAGAATATGCCAGTTGCAGAGAAGCCGCAGATGGAAAGCATACCAGACAAAAGAATTGGCAAGAAGACCAGAAGGAAAGAATACTTCGAATATTTGGTCAAGTGGAAGGGCCATCCAGCTGAAGATTCCAGCTGGGAGAATGAAGCAGAGATTCAGAAGCATGGACATACCGTGCAAGAGCTCATGTACAAGAGCCCATGAAACTTTTCAAGCGAGGGAGTATGATGCAGGAGCATCGTCGACATCAAGCGAGCTAGCGCGGGGCAAAAGACAGCTGGACACACACCAACACAAATTTTGAAATTCCCTTAGATTTTTGTGCCATCTTAAATGAAGTCATTTAATAAGAGACACACTTGTATGATGTAATCGGGACCTTGAGCCATACGCTCTCATCCTTAGTAGGTAGGAGGCATTTAAAGTAGTTAATGCAGGTAGATAGAAATTAATTCTAGATTAGACTGTTTGAGAGCGCAAGAGGGAAATGAGATATAGACACCCTCATTGTGCATTGTAACATTATTATGGAGAAGGAAGAGCAAGAGAATGCAGAGAGTTGTGTAAGAATACCCATGTACAGACATTTGAATTAATAGAAAGCATTGATTCAAATTCATGGTTTGTGTTGTTCTCTGTGTATTGATGTTATGCTCATGAATGTTTGCTTCCTGTTATGCATTTGCTTTGATATGCTGTGTATATGATTTCATGTTCTAAGTTGAAGTCTGAAAAGAAGAGGGAATGAGTTTCAATTGTTTCTCTATCTGAGTAAGAATTCCTACAAGGAGTGAAGTGGAAGTGTCCGCAAGGAGTGCGTCGAAAAGAATTCAGGGTTGCATCTCTGAAGCTCAAATAGTTTTACTTTTGTTCTCATTTCCCCAGAAGTGCAGTTGGGCACAGGAGTCGTGCAAGGAGTGCGCAGGCAAGGTAAAGTCTTAGGGTTGCAAACCTGAGTAAGGTGTGAGGGACTGCTGCTGCAGGAGTGCGCAGAGTTGAAGGTATTCAACACTTGGAAGTCTCTAAGATTTTCCTCAAGGAGTGTGTGCAAAGATCCTCTTTGAGGATCGAAGTTGTGAGAAGCTCAGGAGGAGTAAATCCTTTGAAAACATTGAGGGGCATCGGAATTTTGTAGCGCAAGTGGATAAGTCCAGGGAAGAGTCCTTGGTTTCCTTCATAGAAATCATCAAAGGAAAGAAACTGATGGTCAGGAATCTGTGGGGAGGATTAGCGAAATCCCGTCAATCGTCAGATCTGCCAGAGAAGCGAGAAGGTTACAACTACGTCCGGAGATCAAGCTCAGGAGATTGTGGACTGTTGGATCGTCAAACAGACACTCATCATCTGTTGGATTGACTAGGAGTTTTAAGGAGTTTAAGCTTCGTGAACGAGAGGAGAAAAGTTCTGACCCGAGGCGTGGCCATCAAGATTTTGGCATTCGTAAAACTGGGAGTTCTGCGAGCAAGAGATCGGGAAAATCCATGTTGGAAATCCCGTAAACGATCGGGCCATCCATCAGTTGGGACACGTGGATGAGATCAGAAGCCCCATCGGCATTTTGGTCATCGAGACTTACATAGGTAAGTGGTTGGGGTTTATATAATTGGCGAAACCCGAGGGTTGATCTGAACCGTCCATCCACTTGGGACACGTGTCAGAAATCTGAGGGAAGTCGGGGATCGACATTTCGCGAGTCAGGGAGACAAGGAGGATTTGCAACTTGGAATCGTGAAGCCCGATTTTCTGAAAGGAGGAGAGCTCCATGTGGGACCCTATCGACGTCACCTCATCATAGTGAGGCCTCGGGAATTTCCACGGTGAAAATCCCGAAGCGGCAAGGACCGTCGATCTTTGAGGACGCGTGGTAACAATCTCAACTTTTCGAGAAAGTCCCGAAAGAAAAGTCATATCGGGAAAACAGAGAACGGAATATAGGGAACCAAAGAGTCATGACATCGGGAGTTTGAGAACCCCGAACCCTGTTTTCTATTCTTTTGTCGTAAAGAGAACAGTGACCGGGCCTAAAAGCCGCGAGGAGAAGAAAGGATCTATGGGACAATTATATGAAGGGGATTCTAGTGGGAGAATCGAAGGAGCCACTCTAGCTCAAGAGTGAACTTTGAACGATCCTTAAGACCGGGAGGTCAGCGCAGAGGTCTCTGTCGAGGCAGAGGGAGCGATCTGCGTCAAATTTGGTATGAAATCATAGAAAAGATTCTTTTCTTTCTGTAGTAGGGAGAAGGAAGATTCACCATGCCGCCAAGGAGAAAAGATAGACAATCACCCGATATAGAGGAGGAAAGGGAGACGTCCAAAGGAAGGGGTAGACAAGTGCAGAATCCAGAAGTAGAAAGAGATCTGCATAACATACGCGCCAGACTTGTGGACGTGGAGATAAGAAAAAAATGCACAACTGATGTAGGAGATATCAGTGAGTTCGAAAGTGAAGATGATGCTGGGCATGGATATGAAGAAGTCACAACAGAAGATGCAACCAATGAACGCTTGCTTAAAGATGTTGCAAGAATGGGTGCAATGGCGAAAATGGACATTCTAGTTTATGAGGGAAATCTAGATGTAGACGAGCTTCTAGACTAGATTAGAGCTCTAGACACATATTTTGACTATGAAGATGTCGAAGAGGACAAGAAGGTCAAGCATGTCATCACAAGGTTAAAAGGATATGCAACCTTGTGGTGGGATGAACTACAAGCGGATAGGCGTTGCCAAGGCAAGCATAAAATTAAGAGCTGGGACAGGATCATTGCAAAGATGAAGGCAAAATTCATACCCAGGGATTATCAGATTACTCTGTTCAGGAGAATGCAGAACCTGAGATAGAAGCTGATGTCAGTAAAGGAATATACTGAATAATTTTACAGGTTGAATATCAGGGCAGGTCATCGTGAAAGCAATGATGAAAAAGTGGCTAGGTATATGAATGGCCTGAGATATGAAATTCAGGATGAGATGAGTATGTTGATCATCCGAATGGTGGAAGATGCTTATCAGATGGCTCTAAAAGTGGAAGAGAAGATGAGCCGAAAGAAAATTCAAAGAGGTCGAGGTAGAAGTCAGCCCAGAGGCAAATCAGTTGCCCGGGATAAGTATCAGAAGCCCAAGGAGGATTGGAATTTCGGGTCTGAGGCTAAATAAAAAAGAACTGAGAGAGGTGGAACCTCACAACGAGGGAAATATGCTGAACAGAGAGGACAACATACTGAGCAGAGAGGAGATTATGCTGATAGTAACACTTTTCCTCGTACTAGAGGTAGGGGAAGAGAAAGAAGTGGAGTAATCACATGCTTCACATGTGGAAAGAATGGGCACAAGTCGTATGAGTGTCCAGATAAAAAGAAGGACGTTGGAGAATCTCACATCATCGAGGCACAGAGATGAGATGTTGAAGCAGAAGACGCTGAAGGTGGAAGATCGCTGATGATGCGAAAAGTCCTTTTGACACCAGAGAAAGAGGTGGAAAGTTCAGTCCAAAGGACCAGACTTTTTAGGACTGCTTGCAAAACCAAGGACAGGGTATGCAAGGTCATTGTAGACAGTGGTAGCACGGATAATATCGTATCTACATAGATGGTAGGGAAGTTGGAGCTAGAAACGCCTGATCATCCAAGCCCATATAAAGTTTCATGGCTACAAAAAGGACACCAGGTAACTGTCACTAAACAATGTTTGGTTGAATTCAAGATAGGAGGATATAATGATAAGATCTTATGTGATGTAATTCCTATGGACGTTTGTCATCTATTGCTGTGTAGACCATGGAAATATGACAGAAATGTGATTAATGATGGGAGAATGAACACATACACCCTAGAGAAGAATGGGAGGACACACATGTTGCTTCCAATTAAGGATAAGGAGGTAAAAACGGAAGTAAGCAACATTGTACTTCTCATGAGTAGGAAGGAACTCCTTACTGAGGTCAAGAAGAAGGAGGAACCACAATTCATTGTGATCAGGAAACCAAAAATTGTTCTGACTAGCACAAGAGTGGATGATTTTCCAGAAGAAGTTCAGGAACTGCTGGAAGAGTTCGTTGACATTGTAGTGGACGAATTACCTCGTTCTTTGTCACCGATCAGAAGTGTGAGTCATCATATTGATCTCATACCAGGAGCCAGTTTTCCAAACAAAGCCGCGTACAGATTGATGCCACAGGAGAATGAATAATTTAAGAGGCAAGTCCAGGATTTGTTGGACAAAGGATTAGTCAGGGAAAGCTTGAGTCCATGTGTTGTTCCAAAAATACTCAGTCCGAAGAAAGACAGAGGTTGGAGAATGTGTACTGATTCAAGAGAAATTAACAAGATAACCATCAGGTACATATTTCCATTTCTGAGGATGGATGATCTGATGGATTTCTTGAGTGGAGCGGAGTATTTTTCAAAGATTGATTTGAAAAACGGTTATCACCAAATCCGCATGAGAGAAGGCGACGAGTGGAAGACAACATTCAAGACTAACGAGGGTTTGTATGAATGGCTTGTTATGCCATTTGGCTTAACAAATGCGCCATGTACCTTCATGAGGTTGATGAATGAAGTCCTGAAGGAGTTCATCAGGAAATTTGTCATTGTGTATTTGGATGACATATTGGTTTTCAGTAAAACAACAACAGAGCATCTGAAGCATTTGGCTACAATGATGCATAAATTACAACAGGAGAATATGTTGATAAACATGAAGAAATATTGATTCATGAAGACAGAGCTCATTTATTTGGGGTTTGTTATTTTGACAAATGAGGTTAGGATGGATCCAGATAAGGTGGAAGTAATCAAGAATTGGCCATCACCGAAGAACATATTTGAGGTGAGAAGTTTTCACAAATTGGCTAGTTTCTACCGAAAGTTCATTAGAAATTTCAGTGGAATTAGTGCAGCGATGATGGCCACTATAAAGAGAAGACACAAATATTTTCACTGGACTGAAGAGGCCGAGAAGAGCTTCAATCTGTTGAAGAGGAAGATCACGAAACAACCAGTTTTGGTGTTGCCGGATTTCCAAAAGACATTTTAGGTGAAATGCGATGCAAGCGGATTTGCAATCGGAGTAGTCTTGAGTCAGGAAAACAGGCCGATAGCGTATTTCAGCGAGAAGCTGAATGAAGCAAAGTTGAAATATTCCACTTATGATAAGGAATTTTATGCTATCCTCCAGGCATTGAAGAAATGGAGGCATTACTTGATACCCAAAGAGTTTGTCTTGTACAGTGACAATCATGCACTGCAATTTGTGACTCAACAGGAGAAGTTGAATCAGAAGTATGTCAAATGGGTTGAGTATATGCAGAATTTCACTTTTGTGATAAAACATATTTTTGGTACTGCTAACAAAGTTGTTGATGCTTTGAGTAGGAAGTGTTTGCTGTTGCAAGAGTTCTGAGTCAAAACGTTGGGTTTTGATGACCTCAGGGACATGTACAAAGATGATCCATATTTTAAGGAGGCATATGAAGCGGCTGAGAATACAGTTCTCAGAGACAGAAGCCTGTGGATAGAATACATGATCCGGGAAGGATTGTTGTTCAGAGGTAATCAACTGTGTATTCCAAAATGCTCCATGAGGGAGAACTTGCTGAAAGAGAAACACAATGGAGGATTGGCAGGGCACTTTCGTCATGAAAAGATGTTCGCAAAGATAAATGAGTCATATAGTTGGCCAGGAATGCGAGCAGACATCAAGAGATTCGTGGACAGATGCAGAGTTTGCCAGCATTCGAAGGGAAGAAGACATAATGCAGGGTTTTATCAACCATTTCCCATACCAGAGAGACCGTGGGATGCAATTAGCATGGATTTTGTATTGGGGTTGCCAAGAACACAAAGAGGTTGTGATTCAATCTTTGTGGTGGTGGATGGATTTTCCAAAATGGCACACTTCATTCCATGTCAAAAGACCAGTGACGTGACTCACATCGCGAACCTATTTTTCAAAGAGGTCATTCGACTTCATGGGTTGCCGAGAAGTATTGTTTCGGATCGAGACACCAAATTCATAGGGAATTTTTGGAGGAACTTATGGAAGAAGCTGRGAACTAACTTGTTGTTTAKTTCGGATTATCATCCTCAGAYGGATGGAYAGACAGAAGTGGTGAACAGGAGTCTGGGAGACTTKCTGAGAAGCCTGGTGACGGAACACCACATCCAGTGGGACAATATATTACCACAGGCAGAGTTTTCTTATAATGACTCTGTTAACAAGAGCACAGGCCAGAGTCCATTTCAAATTGTTTATGGCATGCAACTGAGAGGAATTTCTGAATTGAGGGATTCAAAACAGACTGCGACTAGGAGCACTAGTGCAGAAGAGTTCGCGGAGACGATGAAGGAACTTCACAACAAAGTGAAGGAGCGATTGCAGCGTTCAAGCCAGAAGTATAAGCATAGAGAAGATCAATACAGAAGACAACTTCAGTTTGAAGTTGGTGATTTTATTCTGGCACATTTGAGGAAGGAAAGGTTCCCAAAAGGAACATATAATAAGCTTAAGATGAATAAAATCAGTCCATGTAGGGTCTTGAATAAATTTGGGGCAAATGCTTATGAGATTGAATTACCCAATGGGATCAGAATTTCTTCGATATTCAATATCTCAGATTTGTACCCATACAAAGTTGATGAAGCAGGAACAAGTGATGAACAGTCAGAGGTTCAGTGGAAAAAGAAGAAGCCAGTTGCAGAGAAGCCACAGATGGAAAGCATACTAGACAAAAGAATTGGCAAGAAGACCAGAAGGAAAGAATACTTCGAATATTTGGTCAAGTGGAAGGGCCATCTAGCTGAAGATGCCAGCTGGGAGAATGAAGTAGAGATTCAGAAGCATGGACAGACTGTTAAAGAGCTCATGGACAGGAGCCCATGAAAATTTTCAAGAGAGGGAGTATGATGCAGGAGCATCGTCAACATCAAGCGAGCCAGCGCGGGGCAAAAGACAGCTGGACACACGCCAACACAAATTTTGAAATTCCCTTAGAAGTCATTTAGGAAGAGAGACACTTGTATGATGTAATCGGGACCTTGAGCCATACACTCTCTTCCTTAGTAGGTAGGAGGCATTTAAAGTAGTTAATGCAGGTAGATAGAAATTAATTCTAGATTAGACTGTTTGAGAGCGCAAGAGGGAAATGAGATATAGACACCCTCATTGTGCATTGTAACATTATTCTGGAGAAGGAAGAGCAAGAGCATGCAGAGAGCTGTGTAAGAATACCCATGTACAAACATTTGAATTAATAGAAATCTTTGACTCAAATTCATGGTTTGTGTTGTTGTCTGTGTATTGATGTTATGCTCATGAATGTTTGCTTCCTGTTATGCATTTGCTTTGATATGCTGTGTATATGATTTCATGTTCTAAGTTGAAGTCTGAAAGGAAGAGGGAATGAGTTTCGATTGTTTCTCTATCTGAGTAAGAATTCCTGCAAGGAGTGCAGTGGAAGTGTCCGCAAGGAGTGCGTCGACAAGAATTCAGGGTTGCGTCTCTAAAGCTCAAATAGTTTTACTTTTGTTCTCATTTCCCCAGAAGTGCAGTTGGGCATAGGAGCCATGCAAGGAGTGCGCAGGCAAGGTAAAGTCTCAGGGTTTCGAACCTGAGTAAGGTGTGAGGGACTGCTGCTATAGGAGTGTGCAGAGTTGAAGGTATTTATCACTTTAAAGTGTCTGAGAGTTGCCGCAAGGAGTGCATGCAAATATCCTCTTTGAGGCTCGAAGTTGTGAGAAGCTCAGGAGGATTAAATCCTTTGAAAACATTGAGGGGCATCAGAAGTTTGTAGTGCAAGAAGATAAGTCCAGGGAAGAGTCCTTGGTTTCCTTCGTAGAAATCATCAAAGGAAAGAAATCGATGGTCAGGAATCTGTGGGGAGCATTAGCGAAATCCCGTCAGCCGTCAGATCTTCCAGAGAAGCGAGAAGGTTACAACTACGTTTGGAGTTCAAGCTCAGGAGATTGTGGACTGTCGGATCGTCACACAGAGACTTGTTAGCCATTGGATTGACTAGGAGTTGCATGGATTTTAAGCTTCGTGAACAAGAGGAGGAAAGTTTCGACTTGAGGTGTGGCCATCGAAATTTTGGCATTCGCGAAACCGGGAGTTCTGCGAGCAAGAGATCGGGAAAATCCATGTTGGAAATCCCGTAAACGATCTTGTCGTCCATCAGTTGGGACACGTGGACGAGATAAGAAGCCCCATCGACATTTTGGTCATTAGGACTTACATAGGTAAGTGGTTGGGGTTTATATAATTGGTGAAACCCGAGGGTTGATCTGAATCGTCCATCCACTTGGGACGCGTGTCAAAAATCTGAGGGAATTCGGGGATTGACATTTTGCGAGTCAGGGAGACAAGGAGGATTTGCAACTTGGAATCACGAAGCCCGATTTTATGAAAGGAGGAGAGCTCTGTGTGGGACCCTATTGATGTCACCTCATCATAGTGAGGCCTCGGGAATTTCCATGGTGAAAACCCTGAAGCGGCAAGGACTGTCCATTGGGAAAATGGATAACGGAAGATCGGGAACCAAAGAGTCATGGCATCGAGAGTTTGAGAACCCTGAAACCTGATTTCTATTCTTCTTTCGTAAAGAGAACAGTGACCGGGCCTAAAAGCCTCGAGGAGTAGAAAGGATATGTGGGCCAATTATCTGAAGGGGATTCCAGTGGGAGAATCGAAGGAGCCACTCTGGGTCAAGAGTGAACTTTGAACGATCCTTAAGACCGAGAGGTCAGCGCAGAGGTCTCTGTCGAGGTAGAGGGAGCGGTCTGCGTCAAATTCTTAGTTGGAAAAAGTGTTCTTCGAGCATGGCACGATGAGATAAATAGGCGATATTGGCAATGGATTTCTTTGCAACGGGTATGAGCCTAATTAATTTGTGTTTTGTTCGTTATGGCGCAATCTGATGGTCTAGTGATGAGCCATCAATGATTTTTGATCCGTTTGGAGTGGCATTCAAATGGATATATCGGCCTCTAATGGCTATATTGCTTCGCCACGACAAAGTGGCCTATATCGTTGTTCTGATATCTCGTCGAAGTTCAACTTCTGCAAGTTTTCCTTTTGCGAGGTACCCTCGAGAACCTGTTGTAACCTTTTAATCTTAGCCTTCTTCTTATTCATCTTTCTATCCTTCTTCCCTGTGAGCTTCATCTCGATGGTTCTTTTCCCATTCCGATTCTTATTTTCTTTGGAAATAGTCACTTCGCGTTGTTGAGATTCTCTCCTAAGACTCAGGGGAAATACTTCTTCTATATCTGAGATAGATACTTCAATCTTTTGTGAGTCCTCTAATGTTCTTGCAGCTTTGACATCTGGGCTTCTAGTGTCAAATAGCTTCGATATGTTCTCTTGTTCTTCTATCAACTGCGTGATCCTTCTAGTCATGAAATATTTTAACTCTCGTCTCTGTTGTTCTAAGACTTCTTCTTCTTCCTTCTTTCTGGCTTGATCTCTTTCAATCCAAGGTTTTCCAAGTAACATAGTAAATGGGGCATTGTCCTCAATAAACTTGATAATCTCAAAATATTCTTGAGTCGAAGTTCCAATGACATTCATAGGTATTTGAGTGAGCCTCCCACATAGGCTTACCAATTTCTCTCTGAATAACCCTATTCCTCTTAATGAAGGGATCATAGCAGGCCTTCCTATAGCTTTCCAAGTTCTCTCTGACATAATGTTCACTGGTGTTTCTTCATCAAGGACAGATTCAATGACAAAGTCTCCTATTCTTGCTTCAATGCATTCTTTTTCTTTAAAGATCCCTGGTAGCCTAACATGTTGGTGATCATTCAAGGTGTCTTTCATCTGCAGCAATACCTTCTCTGATTCTTGTTGGGGTTCTACTATTTCTGGATCTGCCTTAGGGTTTTCTTCATTCAGATTCATTCTTTCAAGATTAGTAATCATTCTAGGGAAATCCAATACTTCATGGTCCCAAGCTTTGCAACATAGGCAACTAGATCTTCCACCAGGGCATTCCTTAGAAATATGTCCCAATCTTATGCAACTGTAACATAGGGTTAATCCTCTCTTCCTTTTAAATGATCCCCAACCTCTTCTGTATTGCGCACTAGGATCATAGTAGCTAGTCTGCAAAAAAATCGTTCTAGGATCCTGCATCCATTTGTTAGTCCAAACATTCTTTCTATGCATACGTATAACATATCTATCACTGTAGTTATCATATCTATTCATATCAAGATTTATTTCATCTATCAGAGCCCTAGTTTTCAAGCTAGGACATAATCTATCAAACATACCTAGATGCATACTCTAGAAACAAAGATTTCCACTTATTTTACTTGTACAGAGCACAAAGCTTCCAGATATAAGAACTTTTAACTATTCTTACCTTTATTAGAGCATAGAGCTTACAGATCTTACCTCTTTTCTGCAGATCTGACCTTTTTTTCTTCAGAAACTTCCACTTTTACTTTTCTTAGAGCACAAAGCATTCAAATATTTCTTCTTTTATTTAGATCTATCCTTCCTTCTTTATCACATAGCTTTTCAGATCAAGTGGATTACTATGCACTAGAGAATAGGTCCACGCACAAAGCTTCCACAGTTTCAGGGCAAATATTTGCACAAAGCTTCTTCTTCATCAGTTCCCATCAATCACAGTTTCAAGTCCCGACAATGGAACCATTTGTTGGCATAGGGGCAGACCTAGGGTTCAACGCTACATGAGCGCACCAACACAAACCTAACTACTGGCCCTTTCGACAACACCTGTGAAGTAGATGATGTCTCACCCGAGGTATAGGCAGGGGTGGTTGCAAGACTTAGGTGTCTGCAACCTTAGCTGGGACACAGATCTATGATTATACCGCTTATAGAGCACTTATTATCGATCATTCATCAATATTCAGTCTTTATTATACTTCGTAGATAACACATAACATCACACCATTCACTTAGATATAATGTATATTAGTACTTAGTAACAGTAAAAAAATTAGATTCAGTAGATCAACACTAAGAATCTTCATACATATCAGATCCACTATTCATACACATATAATAAGCACAAAGCATAAATATATCCATCTAAATATATCGAAGCACTTAGAAAAAGTAGAGATAAGCACAAAAAGTCAAGGCACAAAGCATAACACATAGATTTACGTGGTTCACCCCCACCCTGGGGCTACACCCACCAACTCTTCTTCTTTATTATCGTCGGCCAATCAGTTACAAGCACAAAGCCATAGAAACCCTTACTTCACAAAGGATAAAAGATCTGCGCAGCCCGCTAGATCCTTCTTCCTTGCCTTTCGGAAGAAGGAAGATGATTACAATGAGGCTCTAAAGGATTTTTTATAATAAACAAGAATGTCAAAAACCCTAGACATCCAAAAACCTAACCCTAGGATATGAAGCCCCAAAAGTCATGTGGGCCCCATTTGGGTAAGTTAGTACATCAACTTCTCGGGGTCATAACTTTTGCATACGATCTCCATTTTAGGCACACGATAGCTCATTGGAAAGGTGTCATCAAGGAGATTAATTTTGAGGGCTCAAAAATGACCTCAAATAACATTGAGAATCTCAATCCCTAAAAACCTTCATTAGGCCCTCAAAATGGCCCCGGAAGTTAAAACTCCTAAAAATAGTAAATTGCCAAAATTTACATAAAATTGTTTTGAGCAAGTTGGAAAAGGTGGGTGGCCACCGATATCCACATAGATCAATCCTCCCTCCTTAGGAAGCAATGGTCTCCATTGTGTTGAGTGCCCTGGGAAGAGGGAAAAGTGTTTTCTCAATCTGCATCTTGATGAGTTGCTTGCCTTGTTGGAGAAGTTGTGTTGCTTAGCTTGTTGAAGGATGTCACGATCATGTGGTTGGAAGAGTTGGATCTTTTTAACCAGTCTGGCTACATGAGATACCTATGTGCAGAAGTAATATTTACACTTTGCTGCAATCTTGTCAACCTACTTCTGTTGGATAGAAGGTGCTTGGGCCGAGGATGTAGTGGTTGTAATATCCTTTTGTTCACCTTTTGAACAGATTGTGAAGAAGATGAATTTTGTAGTATGAGATACTACCTTGCGGCACTGTTTAGGTGGAACAATAGTTGGAACTACCTCTGGTATTCTGTAGAGATGACCACCCATAGAAACAATGGCACACGAGGCCGAGACTCATAAACAACATGGCGCTTCCACATATATGGTTGGCCCAAGATAACATCATAGACATCCAGTGGGGAAACATCACATAATGCCTCATCCTTAAAGGGCTGGATGTCATATGATAATCAACACTGTTGGATGACATGGAGATCTCGTCCCTTGAGAAGCCACCTGATGTTGTATGGTTGCGGGTTTGGTGTTGTCGACAATCCCAATTGTTTGATGACCTCTACTAAGATGAGGTTCTTCTAGATTTTGCTATCAACAATAAAATGAAGTGGGGTCCCCTTCACCCACATCTGTGAATGAAAAAGGCGCTCCCCCTCTTTAGGATTTGTTAGTTATTTTGGTTGAATTTTTGCGGTCGCGACATTGATAGAAGTGGGGTCTATGTTGATGATCTGTCTTTTACCAGTATTTTCATAATCAGATTCTAAATCAGGGTTCGACTCATTGTCTTTGATCTCGGCCATCAATGGCTGTTTTGAGAAAAATTCCTCAATGTTGTTCTAGGGGATTTTGTGGAAATCACACCATTTTTCGGTGTCCTTCTTTGTCTTCCCGTGACCCTTATTTTCCTATGGCTTGGACTGGTTTTCGAGGACTGTTTGTTAGGGCCGTCTTTATCATACTTTGGTTGTTGCAGATTTGCAGACCCAAACTCCCATTTGTTCTAGTGCTTAAGTTTCTGCTCGGTTTTAACAACATATCGATAAGCAACACCGAGTGATGAGATGTCCAGAAAATCCATTTTAGTTTGGATGTATCTGTGTAGATCCCCACGGTATTTCAGAACCAAATGTCGTTCGGAGTCTTTGATACCTAGCTTGGTGTGCAAGGTATGGAAGGTATTGGTGAACTCTAAAACTTCTTGGACCCTCTCTTGCCGCAGTGTAGTCCATCTCATGTACTGGTCCTCATAGTTTCCAATAGGGTAATACTATTCCTTTACCACATCCACAAAAAAATACCAAGTCGGCTTGGCCCCATATATTCCAGAATCCTTTGTGGAACTTTGCTCCCATTAAGTTTCCCACCAATGTTTGAAATGGGGGAGAGCTTTAAGGATTTCTAAGGTGATATTTTCCCGGTCGGAAAAATTATGAACAAAGAAATAACCTTCTAACAGATTTAACCATTTGTCTAAGGCATCCACATCTATCTGACCTTCAAATACAGGAATATCAAAATTAACCTGTACCTTGAAAGGATAGGTTCTTTCAAAGTGGTTGTTTGATGAATATGTGTGTGTTGCTATCAACAAGAGTTGAAGGATGTGGGAAAAATTCTCCATCATTTCGTCCCTTTGTCGCGTGAGAGCTTGCTAAAGCAATAGATTGATAGAATCATCTGCTCCGTCATTTTTATTTTCTTCCACCATGGAGGGTTTCTTTGGTGTGCGAGAGCGATTTTCTTCAATATATACAAGCTAAAGACCCAACTTGCTATACTTGGACCTCATCGGGGAAATGCATTGAAAAAAATGATCAAGAGCATCCTGGTTTGATACCACTGATCCAGATTATTTTCGACATTAAATGAGAGCGGAGATAAAGCACATAAATATATAGAGATATTGAAAGAGAGGAAATAATATAACATAGATATATCATAAATATAACAAGAGGCACATATATACAATAATACACAATTTCTATTAATGTGCGAAATGCACAAAACTTTAAAAATACATAGTGAAAGACTAGATAGAATGGTGGCAGCTTATCTCTAAGAAGAGATGTGACGGCTACTCGCATTCACAAGAAGATGATTACAATGAGGCTCTGAAGGCATTTTTACAATAAACGGGAATTTCAAAAACCCTAGACATCCAAAAACCTAACCCTAGGAGATGAAGCACCAAAAGTCATGTGGGCCCCGTTTGGGTAAGTCAGTACATCAACTTCCCTAGGTCGTAACTTTTGCATATGATCTCCATTTTAGGCGCACGATAGCTCGTTAGAAAGGTAACGTTGAGGATATTCATTTTGGGGGTTCAATTATTCCTTTGGCTATTATTGAGAATCTATATCCATAAAAACCTTCATTTAGGCCCTCAAAATGGCCCCGGAAGTTAAAACTGCTAAAAATAGTAAATTGCCAAAATTGCCAGAAAATTGTTTTGAGCGAGTTGGAAAAGGTGGGTGGCCACCGATATCCACATGGATCATATTTTGAATTGAATATGACACACTTTATTTAGTTGATATATATATAAAAGTGTGTTGTCTAAGTACATATTTGAAACTTTTCGTAGGCTCCCAGACATGTCCAAATCCACCACGGAAAGTATGGAAAAACATGGGCAACACAAACTTAGCCAAGGTGGTTGCGTGAGATTAAAATTTCAAATTATAAGTACCGAATAATTTTACCATATTTTTCATATCATCATAATGTGTTTTTTTAATTGCAACTAATAAGAAAAATTCATCGTATTATGTAATGCAGGGGGATACGTTCAATAGTGCAGCTGTCGAAGAAGACATGAAGATTGACTTCAAGTTCAGATTTCAAGTAGTGGTTGAATGTTTAAAAATATTGGGGGAAACACAATTGATTGACCCTTTGGGAAATATGGTAAGTAAAATGACAAGACTGTAATTGTTCATTACTTGTAACATATATAGACGATTGATTTATGACATAAATTAATGTGTCTATTTGTTTTAAGCATGCAAGCAACCCCAGTTCATTTGAAAATAGTATTGTATAGGAACCCCATGGTTCTAGTGGTGTGCATACCCATCACAATATGTGTCTTTGAAATCAATTGTATATATAATTGAAAAATATTAATATTTAGTTGCAAATGGTGTACTTATAACATTTATTGTTTCAATGGAAAAACATGTAGATAAAGTTGGTGCTCAGAGAGGAGAGGAACCGATGACAACCCAACCAATGGTGTCGACTACTCCTTCGGGTGAAAATAAAAATTCATGGTATTTGTGTTAATGAAATATTGTTATGAATAATAATAACTAACCATGTCCTTTGAATGTTTTATGTTGTTGTAGTGGATGCCCCTATACTGCAACAACAACCACTAGTACATCATACTAATAGAAGTATTACAATGGTAGAGATGATACATAGTCATGCAACATGGCCAAAATACGGTCCAATAAATGAAGGGGTTCAAGATGATGCTACTGATGATATACTGAATACTTTTAAGAAAAGAAGAAATAGAAAAGGAAACGATTGTAAATATTTTGAAAATAAAATTTATTAATATAAATTATTAGTTGTACCATTTTTGTTTAAATTACTATGCATGATTGGGTATGAGGAATTGAGATTGATGCGAGGTGGGGTGGAGGGGCCAAATGAGCTCATTAAGGTATTCATGTTATCCATTTAATGATATTGTTTTTTAGAGATTATTGAATGTAATTTGATGTGGAATTTTATGTTCTCCATTAACAATGATGCTTTCCAATGTTCAATGTGAAAAAATACTTGTTCATAGGACTTGGTGATGTATAATGCTTGCTCAGGTTAGCAATTGATTCAATGAACATTGACAACAATATTGATAAATCAGATGGAAGGAAAAAAGTGAGTTCCTATTTTAAAGTTTTTTGTACTAAGTTTGATTCTTTTCTTAGTTTAGCCTAGGTTAATTTTATTGATGTTGCATCCTTATATGAACTGTTTATTTAACTTTAGTTCAAAATTGTGCAAATTGTGCATAATGTTCCCCATACATGAGATAATGGTCCAAATGGACTAGGAATTACCACTCATTCATTTTAGAATAGAACAAGAACATATCATTATGAGGAGAGATAACATAATAGATTACAACTACTCATACTTGGAACATTGATGTTTAACTACAATAACTAGTGAAACTAAATGAGAGGAAAAATTCACCATCTGACCATAGGAATTCCTACTCAAATGCTAACCTTAAGTTGGGATGATGATGTGACAAGGGAGAAATTTCTCCAAAATGGATCTATCTTACATTTACCAACAATGTATGAATCTCATGAGTATAGCTATAGTAAACTAACCAACTAAATCCATTGATTCCTATCCAACGTCCTCGTTATAAAAATAAGAAGGAGTTCTTGCCATCAGGTTTGAAGAAACCTAAACCATTGTATCCACATACATTTTCTTGACCTCCTATCTAGATCAAGAGAAATAGGAAGAATCTATACTTAGAAAACCTTGTCAACCTACTTGTTGAGGAGAGAAAAAGTTATAATAGCACATTACTTCAATGATAAATATGTTATTTTTAAAAATATTGAATACATCTTCAACCTACTTTCTAGAACAAGGTGTCATTTCTATCCTCCCTACTAGATCAAGTGAGATTTTTTATGGCACAACAATGACAACCATTTTTTGTCCATCTTTCATTGATATTCCTTCTAGGTGCGGGTAAATTTACTTGTATATGAAATACAAATGTTGGATATGACCATCGTCATAATTCTAGAGCCACGCATAGAGTATAAATAGAAGGGTTCATTCACTCATATTTGTGGAAAAATGTAGAGCTTTTCTCTTCAGTTCCAAGAGTTCTAGTGCTTTAATCTCTAGGTGATTTAATATAGAAGGTCTCTTGATTTTTCCTTGGGTCAACATTGACAGTGATAAATCAGCTTGATGGTCAAGTAGACTTCAACCAAACTTGATGACTTCAATACCCATGTCAAATTTTTGTAAAGTTGGTAAATAATAAACCCATTTTGACTTTGACAAAGCTTGGTGGCTTCAATTCCCATGTTGACTTTGACTCATCTTAGTGACTCAAAAATATTAGTTAACCTCAACAAGGTGATTGGACAAAGAGAGTCTTTGTGTAATGTATCAACACATTCATTTGGTTGGGATATAAAAAAAATCCATCTTTCTTTCTTTTCACTCTAAAATCACTATGTAATGACCCCAATATCATTACTTAACAATGTGTTAAACATTTTCTTTTGTAATTTTATACCAATTTATTTCCAGTCCTCTTAAGTAAACACAAATTAGATAACAAGATTAACCTGCCTACTTGCATAGGTTAACAAAATTGAAAGCAATACATTTCAAATAGATGGCATACTACATGCATGTAGGATGACATCTCTACCCAAAGAGGGGCCCGTGGGAAGACATGCCATCCTACATGCATGTAGGATGCCATCTCTGCCCACAGGGACCTGTGGACAGAGATGGCATCCTACAGGCTTGTAGCATGCCATCTTAAAAAAAGAAAAAAGAGAAAAATAAATGGATAAGTCAAAAGACTACGTAGAGTAGGGTTCTGATTTAGATTACTAGACAGGTCTATTTGACTCCAGCCTAGTTGGATTTTGAAATTTGTAGTTCACTTGTAAAGTTTATCAATTGAAACGTGATAAAATATTGTGTATGTTGTTTATTGTTAATTATATTCTTTTGTATTGTTGGGACTCTGAGCTTTTATTATTAATTATAGTTGTTAACTCTCTGTAGTTTTGGTTCTTCAATATTAATTTGTTGCATAATACAATTGCAATCCATCATTGCTTCACACTGCATAATTCACATTATGTCATATGGTATGAGATTATGAATATCATTGTTTCTAATATATATATATATATATATATATTAGAAAAAAACTCTTATGAAAATATTTCAAGCGAAAATGAAAGATGCATTATATATCACCTCTAGGGCATAAGAAAAAATTCTCATATCGAGCATGTTGATATTCCCACATATATAGTCCAATAAATAACAATCCTTTAAATACATCAAATTGTTTTCCTTATGAGTCCTAAAGACTTCAACGAAAAAAGAAAATATGGTCTTTCTAGGATTCTATGAAATGTTATGAACAAAGACAATATCGATGTCCTTATCAACATAACACTTGTATTCAATCAAAGAAACATCTCTTTACAGGTGGTTTCCTTGATCCATATTTCAATTCTATAATGATGACAATACTAATAGTCATTTACATTTGTTTGGACAATGAATCCTCCTAGAAATTTAGTTCTCTATATACATGTGTGCAGGTAACATCCGTGAGCTTCCCAATCATCTCCATAACTTGTCTATAAATAGGTTCCAACAACAAGGTTTGTAATTCTTTGATACCATTCACCCAGTCTATGATTAATTCAAGGAAAATTATAGGAGGTTTGGGTCTAGAAGTAGTCCAAATGTCCTCATTTGAAAATATAATTTGATGCAAGACTTGGAAGGTTATAACCTATTTGTTGTGGAAGATGATGGAATTTTGTGTCAACCACATTTACCGTGATACAACACACTGGAGATCCCTATGGTCTATTAGGTATTTTTCCTCCCACCATTGTTTGAAGCGATATTGGAGGAAACTATTGGATACACTCCAACATTTTCCCAACTTTACAATGCTAGAAAGAAAGAGGAGGATCCAGTCAAAGAAATTATAGATCCCAAGGAATTTTTGGTAACTTCATTGGAAATAATATCAACACAGGCCCCAAGGAAGTATCCTTCCATCATTTAATAGTCATTGGAACTAGCCAATCAAGATGCACTTGCTCAGTTCTACAGTCGTTATGGATGCATTATTTTCTAGGTAACATTTCTGTGTTTTTTGTCCTTTTTGTCCATGTATGAAAAATCCTTATACCATTGCATAGTACCTGTTAACTAGACACATCTTTTTTTTTCACATATGATGACTAGTTAGATTTAGTAAATTGCAAAGTAACAACCATTTTTTTGGCTTTTGGTAAATAAATGAAAATTTTATATTGATAAACTATACAACAAAATACACCATGCTGACCCTTGAAAATGGTTTCTTTTAATTTTGTAGGAAGGTCCCAGACCCCAATTTATCGAGCATGTTTATATTCTCACATATATAGTCCAATAAATAGTAGTCCTTTAAATACATCAAATTGTTTTCCTTATGAGTCCTAAAGACTTCAACGAAAAAGAAAATATGGTCTTTCTAGGATTCTATGAAATGTTATGAAAAAAGACAATATTGATGTCCTTCTCAACATAGCACTTGTATTCAATGAAAGAAACATCTCTTTACAGGTGTCTGCCTTGATCCATATTTCACTTCTATAATGATGATGGTACTAACAATCATCTCCATTTGTTTGGACAATTAATCCTCCTAGGAATTTAGTTCTATATATACATGTGTGTAGGTAACATCCGTGAACTTCCCAATCATCTCCATAACTTGTCTATAAATAGGTTCCAACAACAAGGTTTGCAATTCTTTGATACCATTCACCCAGTCTATGATTAATTCAAGAAAAAATATAGGAGGTTTGGGTCTAGAAGTAGTCCAAATGTCCTCATTTGAAAATCTAATTTTATGAAAGACTTGGAAGGTTATAACCTATTTGTTGTGGATGATGATGGAATTTTGTGTCAACCACATTTCCCATGATACAACACACTGGAGAGCCCTATGGTCTATTAGGGATTTTTCCTCCCACCATTGTTTGAAGCAATATTGAAGGAAACTATTGGATACACTCCAACATTTTCCAACTTTACAATGCTAGAAAGAAAGAGGAGGATCCAGTCAAAAAAATTATAGATCCCAAGGAATTTTTGGTAACTTCATTGGCAAGAATATCAACACAGGCCCCAAGGAAGTATCCTTCCATTATTCAATAGTCACTGGAACTAGCCAATCAAGATGCACTTTCTCAGTTCTACAGTCATTATGGATGTATTATTTTCTAGGTAACATTTTTGTGCTTTTTGTCCTTTTTGTCCATGTATGAACAATCCTTATACCATTGCATAGTACCTGGTAACTAGACACATCTTTTGTTTTCACATATGATGACTAGTTAGATTTAGTAAATTACAAAGTAACAACCAATTTTTTTGTTTTTTAGTAAATAAATGAAAATTTTATATTGCTAAAACTATACAACATAATACACCATTCTGACCCTGGAAAATGGGCTCTTTTAATTTTGTAGGAAGGTCCCAGACCCCAATTTAACAATGTGAAAATGGCCATTATTGGCTCCATAAATTACCAACAAAAATAGTATTGTCTATTGTATTAAACATCCAGGTTATTCTGAAGGTTATTGTTTTTCCTATCATAGTACACATATCTATGTTTCTAGTGTTGCATTAACATATACAATAATGAGTTCGAGTGAAAATCTTATCTTCCTTTAAATAAGAGATCTGAAGTGTCTACTTCCCTTAGAATATTACATTTATGATTGTGTGCCAAGTTCGTGTGCTATTTTTTTTTTTTTCTTATGTAGTGTTACTAACCTCATTTCTAAAATCAGTTGTGATAGCTTTCTTGCACAACCACTACTTTGGTCAGGATTATCATTTTAATTTCCCAATGGAGATACATTTGTTGAGCCTCATCCTTCTACCCAACTATTACTTGATGGTTGATTTCCTCTGAACAATGAATAATCTCAAATGCCTAATTATGAAAAACAAATATCTTACAACATGTTTATGTTGTTGCAACACATGTTGTAACAATTGCTACAACATTGTGCTGAAACAGTTGTTGCAACAGTTGCTGTAACAGTTGTTGTAACACCTGCTATAACAGTTGTTGCAACACGCATGAGTGTATTTTAAAGCTATGGATTTTGTATTTTAAAATCCACATGTATGGTAAAGAGATGGTGACAAGTGACAGTCCAATTTAGTAGGGAAAAATGAATTGTTTAAGTAGCCACAACCATTAATTCTCATTAACTTAAAAAATTATAATTTTTTTTTGGAAAAGAGGACCGTGTAACTATCCAAGAAAATAAAAACAAGAAATGGTTGGGGGAAGTTGAAGAGTCTAAACGTTTCAACTGCCAAGAAATGAAAAGATAAATGGGGAAAGACAAAAGTGCAAAAGGGTTCAACATTTTGGGATGACCATGAAATTATTTATTGCAAGAAGAAAGGATTCCAAAAGCACCTATAATTGTTGTAGGAATGATATTCCTAAACCCTAGTTGTGGATAGTCAAGTCCTTTCCTTTCTCTTTTGTGATAAATAACTTTATAATCTCACATAATTGTTAGTGTCTCACATAATCTCCAATGGCTAATTATGAAAAATGAATATCTTGCAACATGTTATTATTGCTATAACATGTTTATGTTGTTGCAACACATGTTGTAACAATTGTTGCAACACTTTGTTGAAACAGTTGTTGCAACACAATTGATGCAACACGGTTGTTGCAACACACACATGTGTATTTTAAATCTATGGATTTTTCATTTTAAACTCCATGTGTATGGTAAAGAGATCGCGACAAGTGGTAGGGCGATTTAGTAGGGGAAAAAAATTTATTTAATTCACCACAGTCATTAAATCTCATTAACTTAAATAGTTTTGGAAAAGGGGATTGTGTAACTATCCAAGAAAATGAAAACAATAAATGATTAGGGGAAGTCGAAGGGTATGAAATTTTCATCTTCCAAGAAACAAAAAGATAATGGGGGAAAGAAAGCAATGCAAAAGGGTTCAATATGGTTGTAATAAATTTTTGTTTTAATTAATGGAGATATTTTATGTTCTATCCACCAATTTTATTTTTTATTTTCTTTTTTTTGTAGCTATAAATCCCTTGTGGTATTTTTTAATGGTTAATTTATGTTTTAAAATAGTATTCTATTGTTGGGCACTTTGTGGGCAGATGTCTGGTTTTTGTGGGATTGATTGCATAAACTAGGGTGACTTCATTATTTCGACTAGCCATCACCAAAGCATGTCCCCCTTACTCTTCATTGTTGATATTATGGTATTTGTGGGAGGTATTAACTTCTACATGTAACCTTTGACGAGACTATAATATTATGGGAAGCAAGAGAAACACCAAAATGTTGGATAATAAACTGAGAAGGCAAGTCGGCTCAAGATAATAATTTATATTAAATTATTATCCTCCATAAGTACAAGTAGGCCCAGTTAGGTCACTTTGAAGACTATAAATAAGAGGGTGCTAGACCTCATTTGATTCACACTCTCACAACTGCATAAGGATAGTGATGTGCAAGTTTGGATAAGGAGTGTAGTTGCAGCTACTGCAACTAGTATTTTGGATTTTGGCTATGGTTTGGACTTTCTGTCTTTGTTACGGTTTGAATTCTTTGCTTGGTACACTATCATTTGAGAGAGAGATGTTATCTTGGTTGGCTATTGGTTTTAAGGTTTTCTTCCAGAATTATTTTGTCTGTCAAGGTTAAAAGTGCTCGGGGGTGGCTTTGTGCCTATGGTTGGGTGACAATAGTGCTATATTGTCTATGGAAAAATGAGCACATCTCTTTATTTTCTAACAGGTTATGGGCCCACACTATATTCATACAGTGTAACATCTGGAATATAGATTGGGAAGTTATTTGTTAAGCTCGTTATGGAACTAATTATAGCTTCAACTAGGGTTTTGGATTATGCAACTGCAACAAACTGCAACCCTTGTGTTCGGGCACTTATGATGAATCATTTGATCTAATTCCTTGAGATCCTAGTGCACCCTACCCTATTGCACCTCTTGGTACCCTCAACTAGAAAAAACATCAGGTTTGCATTTTTGGTCAAAGTCAAAGTCAAAGTTTGACTTGTAAAAGTCAAATTCAAAGGTTGACTTCTTGTCAAATTGATTTTGTGGTCAAAATTGAAAATTTTGAGTTTCTAGCTTGTTTTAATCGTTGAATCTTCTGATTGAGTTTCTAATATATCCTTGTTAATATGGTATCTATTTTCAGATTGGAAGACAAGATGGACGATGCCACAAGGTTTCAAAGGTATGCACTTATATATGATATCTAAGTTATAGCATATAGAAATACATGAGTGGGTTTGCATGGAAAGTACTAGAGAGCTTGTCCAAGCTGTAATCTTGTATTCAGTGCATTCAGGGGAACAAGCGCACCCTCCATAGCAGTTGAGGCTTCAGGTTCCAAGTTTGATTAAATTGTCAAGATTCAAATTTGTATATATCGAGGGTGATAGTTGCTACATTACAAATTGTAAAAGTAGTCTTTGAAAGGTTGTATTATTGCTAGGTGAAATGAATACTTGACTACATATGAATACCATTGATATAGTTTCTTATTGTACTTGTTTGCAAGATGAACTAACATTCCTCTAGAGAGATATTCCTTATTTTCTCTTGTTGTTCTTATTCTGAGCAGGTACCCTTGTGAAATATGTTTGATGAACAATCCTTGCGAAATATGTCATAGAAGAAGTTTATAAGGATGAAACAATTTCCATATGGGCAACAATCAAAACAAATAGAAGAAAACTTAAAGACACTCAAAGGAGTCAGACACGAAGGAAGTTGGGAATCAAAAGGAACCAGAATAGGTTTGTGAAACTTTGCAGAAATAAAAGAGAGATGAAACAGATGAAAGCATGGACTTTCTTAGATGGAGGGAGCTGATCACAAAATTCCAAAAGAAGATCATGTATATTGCTCATTCAGGCATGATTTCAGGATTAGAAAGGAGATAATCCCAAATGATATGATCCATTGAATAATCTGTGAATGTTATGTCGTATATGTCCATGTTCTTCATTACAAGTAGTATCCATGATAAGTAGCACGTGTTCAGTTTGAATCTAGAAGATGTCTTCTTCAAGAAGACTTGAATATCCTTGGTTTTCCATCTATATTTATGTTTCTATGGCAGAAGGAAAAAGTTGAATCCTTTAGGAAAGAAGGGAATGTAATCTATAGAAGATTCCATGGACTCCAATATTTAAGAGAAACATGAGGAAGAACATGAAGATTCCAAGAAAGAAAGAAAAGTTAGAACAACCAATTGAACCAAATTGAATCCACTAGAAGCAGTGAAGAAGAAGGAATGGAAGGAAGTGATGAAGAACAATGAATATGAGAAATTGTGAAAA
>ML829797.1:4979-34975 GCA_009831015.1 Picea engelmannii
GAGGTCCCTTGCATCGATCATGGATGACACTTCACTTGGAACTGGATATTGCTTGGTGGATGTAGAGAGAACCAAGGGTTTCCCCTTCTCGTGGTCATCTCCCAAATTTGATGTAGGATCAGTTGTGGGACTACACTCTTGTGTAGAGCTTGGAATGGATGTTGTCAAAGTAAGGCTCCCTACATCAATCATTGTCGGCACTCCACTTGGAATGGGGTCATCCTCGAAACATTTCTTGGTGGGTGCAAAGTGATCCAAAAGTTTTCCTTTCTCTTTGTCATTTGGTGTATGATTTGGCCCATGCCTAGTCTTGTGATTAATCCCTTGCTCAATGATTGAAGGCACAAAGGTTGTTGGTTTACACCATAAAAAGCCTCTTTTATCAGATTCTCAACTATTTGAAATGCTTATCTTATCTTGAAGAGGGGATTGTAGTGGTCATTATCATATTGATCAAATAAATGTTGCTTGAAGTCCATCCACATGCATTTGTAGACCAAGGTTAAATTGCAATCCAAACAAAGCTGTTATCATCCATGTACAATGATGTTAGGTGAATTGTGTGTAGGGATATGATGTAAAGCAAAATATTGCTCCGACCTATTGACCCAATGTTTGATAGTGGTGCCATCAAATTTTATTACAACAAGCTTGGGTAGGTTCCCATAGGGATGTGATCCCCCATAGTTCAATTTGGAAACCAAGCCTTCACTCAAGCTGAAATTGCCAAAATGCCATGAATAGCGCTCAATGCTATCTAAGGAGAGCAAGCGACTAGTGCACATGCATACACTAGGATGCTTGAAGTCCTACTAAGGAGAGCAAGTGACTAATGTGCATGCATACACTAGGATGCTTGAAGCCCTACTGTTGGGTGCCTTCAACCTCTTGAAAAAAATTGCTTATTAAATGCGTGGAAAAAAGAGATATCCTTGCCTGTAGGTCGTACGGATTGTATGCCTTTATTCCTATCCACACTATGCGATAAAAAGAAAGTGACTATATCCTTTTACAACATAGGATAAATATTTAGTGTTCCCCAAGTTGGTAATTTGAATTTGGCATCACTTACTGATCGATAAATGAGGAAATTATAGCCCATTTGCTTCACCAACATGGATTCTCTGAGGAAATGAAGTCTATACTCTGCAATCGCTGCTCAGAATTGATTACAAGGCCAGTTCTTAGTGTAACCTGCACAGAAACAAATTGCTGACACTGACGATGCAATATTAATCAGGGCTTAGAATTCAAGCTCCTCAATGTGGTTTTGAGCGTGTTCAGTTCTTATTGTTCTGAATTGGGTCTCCCCAAGATACCAAGGCTGTTTATGAATACAGCATAAACTGGCACTCCTATTCTCCTCAATCAACGGAATGAATGTGCTATGGTAACTGTTCCATTAAATGATAACCAGCACACTAACTTTCTTCCTTCAAGGCAATGCTGACTCTATAGTGTTTTTGATTGGACACAAGGCTATGGGAATTTAAATCTACAGTTGGTCTTGATTGGTTTCTGTTCTCCAACTCCAATGCTGCTTATGCACATAGCACATTCCAGCATCTTTTCCTCAACAAACCACTGGCAAAAGAAACGTTTATTGCTCCATTTAAAGGGTTTAAAACATCCACTAATGCAAATCGTTTGAGATTGCAATGAAAATGTTATGTGCACAAGCAAATGGCACTTAACTGATGATCATAAATATACAAAAAAGCCAAGAAGAGGTTACTTGCACAACCAATTGGCCAAGGTGCTTAACAAATGGACATACATATAGATATCAGCTGGTGGAAACTCCGTGTTCTTTTCCCTTCATCTTCCAAATTACACCCCAAACAATAAACACGATCACGTTGTTTATTAAAATTTTGCATCGAGCAATACAAGCAGAAATATTCTTGGCACTGCTCGCATAGTTGGAAACACTTGTCACAAATAGCTCTTCTACAATTGAAGCAAGAATTTCTTGAATTTCTGTGGAACAAAAGAAGCATGAATTTCCTTGGCTCTGTACAGAACATGGGGAGCAGGAAGTTTCTTTTGAATTTGATTTATTGATACACAACAGGCTCACAGTCAATGTTCTTCCAGAACTGCTAAAAGTGGCATCTCCATCAATGTAATTAATTCTCTGTTTGAAACTGAGTGCAATATTTAGTTCATGGAGTTCATTCCTGAATTAAAGTGCAAGAGTCACGATTTCCACTTATGGAAACACCATTCAATTTGGATGGACTTGGCCTGTGCAAACTTAGCTAATTCCATTGCTATTGGGTTTAGTGAATGCCAACGCAAATACAATGAAAAACAATTATAAATGGTTTATGAATTCAATGCTCAGCTAATTAATTGCAACAGCCATCTCGTGACAGTCATTGATTTCAAATTCAACATTGAATGGACAGAGATTATTGCATAGCTGTTGGCATTCACAGAATATTAATGGAGAACAGAATTTCTGAGTTAAGCTAAATGAAATTCAGTGAGGAATTCATCTTTAAAACATTAATATAACTAAAGGCAGCATTTTAAATACAGAGAAGAGCTTCCTTAACTTACACACATAATTCTACACCACAACCATAGAGAAATCGCAAAGCAAATCAAGACACAATGGACACAATGCTTACTCTGGAAACCCAAACGAGCAAACCAGCTATGAATGGTTGCTCAGTTTTCATTTCAACAATATTTGGTTACAATGCAGCTCATGGCTCTATGGCCATTCAACAATTTATAATTTTATACAGCCCAGCTCTTGTGCATTCTCACCTCTTGGCCAGCGACAAGCCCTTTTTGAGTGAAATTACAAGAAGATATACACAGAGATGGGGGTAATGGAAAGGCCAAAAGCCCTGACCTTTCATTTCCTGTTCCCAGTGCTTTTCTCTCCTATTTTTATTTTTTATTTTTCATTTAATTCTTTATTTTTCTCTCTTTTCTCTCATTTAATTTTGTATTGCTTGCATTGTCTTTTATTATTTCAATCCTCATTAACTGTCAAAATCCCTTTTTGTACCGAGTTTTACAAACCATTTGTCTTTGTTCAGATCCATTTCAGAACAATACAACATCAATATCTTAATAAGATTCAAGACAATGCTTCACCCTCTTTTCTATAGAATAAGAACCATGACAACAATAATGGCCCAAATAGAGAATGTGGATTGTGTTTACAACTCTGGCCCTTAAAACAAAAATGAAATGGATGAAGGCCCTTCAATAAAATTCAATCCCTTTTACTATAATATGCTACGTCAAAATAAGGTCTCTTGATTAGTCAAGGAGATTAGTCCTTGTGATCCATATGAGATGGATTTGGCTTTATGAAATCGATGATTGTTAAGGAATATATTAAGAGTTATCTCATATTAAATCATACCAAATGCACAAACACCTATTTCCACAGAAGAGATGATGAGCTTTGTGCGATTTGCAACAAAGAGATTGCACTTTTAGAATTGATGTGAGGGACATTGATTGAACATTGAAGGAGGGACAAGTTGACAAAGGCATTTACCAAATACAATTCATGTCGATAACGATGTTGCAATTGGCTACCACGAGTCAATCCTCAAGAAAAATAATTTCATCTAAACCTTTTATTTGTCAAAACCAATCATTTTGAGATCAATCAGTGGAACCAATCACCTACTGCAACCTTGGCGACAAACTCCGACCACCAGCTTGTGAGCCTCTAGAGTTCGTTTATGGAAGGTTGGTGGCATCCAAAGTAACTTTTCCTCCTAGATTTTAGACTACAAGGGAACTCGTAGTTGTGTCTTCATCTTGCACTTGTGCACAGCGGCTGGAGACTTAAAAACCCTTATGTAATAGAAGCCCCTGGTGGCTGGAGAAGTCAAGCGAGAGACATCTTTCCTTTCTCACCCTTATGGAAAACGTGAGAACTTGTCCTTTAAAAGATCTCTTACTTGGAGTTGGTTTGCCACCTTGAAAGGACTCTCCCTCTACTAGGGCGTCCCCTTTCTCCCTCTCTATTTCTTTCTGTTACAAACCCTAACCTACAGCCAATAGGGCTGATCTAACATAGATAAACAACTAATCCTAACTCCTAAACTAACCCTAGACTACCTCCTAAATTTGGGCTACTAACTCTACTAACTAGGGCACACCTTTTAGACTAGTTGTTGGCTCTTTTGATGGTTTGATTTGCTGATATACGTGACTGAAAGCTACAGCCATAAGACTGCAAATTTCTGCCGAAAATACATGTTATAACAGTCATCTTTTCTTGCCTCTTAAGTGCCATTTTTAGCTCATATTTATTGCTAGTTTTAATGTTGATTTGTTTAACTAAGTTAGATCTTTATATGTTGATTTAGATATTGTTTTACTGCTGTCATAATTGCTGCATAATAGGGACAGCAAGCTTAAATTGTTGATCCAACTAATACCATACATTGCAAGTGGGCTTTTCTTGTGTCTCAGGCAGGTACAATCATCCAAAGAAGTACTACATATTCGAGGCAACATCTGCTGGGTTTACAAGGCATCTCTTTTCCCGTTTCACTCCACTTAGACTTGACTTCTAGGGGTTTCACTTTCATCTCCGTCCATCTTCATTTCATTCCCCCTAGGGTCACCGGGATTGCCACCCTAGAGTGACCTAGTCACCCTTGAAGTGTGGGACCTACATCGAGGTGACATTGGGTGTAGTGTCCTTAGTTGTAGCACTTTCCTTTGTGGTTGGGTCAAGCTTTGCCCAACCTACAACATGTGCTATAATAGTTCCATTTGATCCTTTCTCTCTCATGAATCTCAACAACCAAGTGGGCCTTATTAAATGCTTTTGACCTCATTATATCATTAATAGCACACCACACCTCTACTAATGTTCTGGTCCTATTCACACACCACCCTGTCAACATAGGCATGGAGGAACATGACAACACCCTTGCCTGATAGACCTCTGCTTCAGAACCATTTTTGACAATTCACCATTAACATACTCTAATTGAGGCACTTGAGAATAAGATGCCAATGACCAAGTACAAAATATTCCCAAACACCAACCATGAAAATGTGTCCAAAATGAAATTCCACTTGATCCTGTCATAAGCTATGTTGCATTGGTTTTCGGGACGAGGAGATGTGTCCTTGGGATGGCTAGAGTTCACCCCCAAATTTTTTAGGGGACGACGGGTTGGGGACGACAATTATATATATATATATTAGAATTCACCATAAACATTTGTAGTTGCTTCAAGCTTGTAAGCACAACAAGCTATAATATATAGTATTATGCACAACCCTTACACTTGCCAATTCTGAAAAAGCTCGAGCAATTTAAAAAAGGGCAGAGCGACATTCCATTATTGGCTGCTAGACATGAGCAAAATGCAATTTAGCTTTAGGAAGCTTAAGTGAGAACTGTTTCTATAACAACTTTTACTATTAACAACACAAATAGATTATCAACGTAACATTAGCGGAAGCATAAAACAGAAACCAAACACATTTGCGCACGAGATTTTCGGGTAACCCTTGGAAAAACTCTCTCGGGAAAACTAGATCTATGATGATTTTATTAAATAAAATCAGGGCTGTCGTCCTGGAATAATGACCCTTCCGAGGAAATGCAACTGCAACAAATAGCCTAGCCTATTACCCAAGATCAGTCCTTTGATCTTGTTGGTTACTACTTCCCTTGTTGCCCTCTTTGCATCCTTTCCTTGGCCCCTGCCTTTGTACACTTGAGGGCTCATTCACTCTTTGTGTACCATCACTGTGTCTCCTCTCACTTAGACTGTCTTTTATTACATTGAGTTAACCCTAAGTCCAAAACCCTAGATCTTCTCTAAAGTGATCAACGACTGAGATCTAATCTCTTGTTTAGTTTAGACCTGATGGTAAGGGTAGTTATCCCTTAGCCTAGGGATAACTAAGGAGATCGTATCTCGAGGCCCACAGGTTCCAGACATGGAGTGCCGAGAGTCGGACAACCTAAGTATAGCCCCGGAGGGCCCCTCTTTTCTTCAAGTATAGTCCACATATCCCCAGCAGCAACGTCCATCACACTAGCCTAGTCCTAAAGTGGCAGTGGGTCTTTCTCCATGAGGTAATGAGTTCGGGTATCATGGTATGTATCACTCTGATTTTTGAAGCACTTGAACATGTTGTATTGAATCCTTCTTCATTTCATGATGTTTGCTTGGAAATTATGCTATTTTCCTTGTTTAAACCTAGGAGGGTGACATAGTGCCCTAGTAAGTTGATTTCCCTTTAGGATGGGTTGCTACTGGGTGGATCTTTGAAGAGTCATCGTCTGTTCCCTCCATACTTACCACTTTCCATCTTTATTCCTTCCATCTCCCCATCTTTTGGGCATTGGGATTGGCTACATTAGGAAGGGTTGTACCTTACCTTGTGGGAAGAAGCGGCTAAAGCCTGGAGGGTAAAAGTAGCTGGCAAGAGTTAAAAGCCAATTTTGAAAACTTCGAGATGCTTCGCCTAGGGATCCTCAAAAATGCAATGAAAAGCTTCTCAGTAAGAAAAGGGGACCCACAAGATAACATGAACACTCAAGGTATTAGTTGATGGATAGGAGGTCTCATCACGAGCCGACCTATTATGACCATGGACATGTAGCGGTATGACATTACCACCTATCTGGTCACCAAGCCAAGGTAGTGGCTCTTGGTGGCATAGCCAAGAGAAAGGGGGTCTCATTACGATCCAACATTCTCATTTCCGTGAAATGTTTTGTGGATAACACTGTCACCAAGCCAGGACAGTGGCCCTCAACTATTCTCTTGTAGCACAAAAGCAAACATCAAAAGAAAGAAAGCTAAGAATAAATGGCAATGAATGGGATAGGAAACAATTGCATCCATGACAAGGTGAAACTCACCCTCCACAAAGGCACCCACAGGTGACTCTACATTTCCTTGTTATCACATGCATCCCATGCCCAAATATTTACCCCATGCCACCTCATACACTTGCATGACTTGGACCAGACCCCACCTGGGAAACACCCTAGACTTAGGGGGGATTAGCCCAATAGGACATCCTGAGACCCTCTCTAAACCTAAACCTGTCAAATTGCATAACGTCTTTGAGCATTTGTTTGGGGTCAAGGGGGGTTTGATGCACATGTTCGAGTGATTTAATTATTGGGTGTGATTTACATGCTATGATCCTTGTGACTTATGAACCCTTGGAGGGTGTACTTGTTGTCTCTGCAGGACCTTGCCCGGTGGACAGGTGCACATGAGGGAATGATTAGCTCGGACCTTGATAGGGTTCAAATCCCACCGATGGATGCTGAGACCCCAACCAAGGGGCATGAAAGGGATTGAAAACTTGCATCGGGAGAAAGAAGGACGTTGCCTTTGGAGGCACCTTGGCATACCTAGACCCAGGGGATCTAGGTATCCTTGTCTCCTCCCACATGGACGTTAGCCGTTGAGGGCCCTAGATGTCATCATGGATACCCTAGACGTCATCCAGAACTGTGGTTTTCATCTTGGATGGCATTTATGAGGCATTGACACATGTGGGCAGGGTTTCAACCCTTTGGAGGCCCAACGTTTCACCTTCCATGCCCAGCGTTCCATACTTAGGGCTCAACATCACCCTAGAGGGGCATGACGTCACCCCTGGAGTGATTCTTAGATGCAAATTAATTTTATTTTGTCCAGATTTAATTTTTGTAAAAAACTGGCTAGGTCGGCCCTGTATTTTAAAATAATTTTAATTTTAGGCCAGATTTTGGTATAAATACACAAAAATGACATTCATTTTCATCATAACTCTCCCATGAGAGAGAGAGGATTGAAATTGGCGCCCTTTTAGGGTTTATTGGCTGAAATTGTGAGGCACACTTATTTTTGAGGCTAAATTTTGCAACTTGGATCATTTTTTGGTGAGGTTACTTGGCAATCTACGGTTTTATTGCTTGATTATTCTTGGTAAAGTAAGTAAATCTGCAATTGTCATTTCATTTTGAATGGTTATGGTATATTTGATTATTCATGTTAAAGATTATGAAATTGCTTGCTTGACAAACCCTAGGAGTGAAGGACTTAAGGTGCTACTTCTTTGCTCTTCATTTGCTAGATTTTACTAAAGTGGTTTAACCTAGACGTGCTTCTAAAGCCCTAAAATGCTATCACTTTAGAAGCCATTGCCTAGTTGTTGTTGCATTAAATACATTTCAATACTCTAAGGAGGAGGAAAGCGCTAGGGCCTAGAAGTGCCTACTCTCTAGTTAGCTCACCTCCGTAAAGTTTGGATCCTAGAGGACTTAAGGTGCTACTCCTCTAAAGATCCTCGCTTTTACTTGGACAAGTATAATCATCATTGTTTCTCCAAGTAAATGTTGTCGAACTCTTGACTCCACAACCCCTTAAAGGCACTAGTCTCTCTTCTCTTTGGTTGATTGATCAAACAAACACTCAAACTTTAAAGCTCTCAAGCCTTCACTAACCAAGACTAACACTAACTTAGCCTAGACAACTAATTTTATTGTTGTTGTTATAATTGTCTGCTACAGCCATCTAACTGCAGCAAATTTTCTGCATACTTAACATTAATTGCTAGCTAGTTACTTCAGAATTTGTTTGTGACAAGTACTATCATTCTATATACTAAATGTATCATTCTATATATTAAATGCCACATCTTTATTGTCTTTTAAAGCATTTTCTGAAGAGTATTCTTGCAGCTGTTACATATTTCTCAGTGCTGTTGTAAACTTATTTACTGTTGTACTTTTATATCAGCTAGCACACATTTCATTAGTTTATTGTCTATTGAAGCATTGATATCATTTTTGTACTTGAAACTGCCATATATATATGCTTGTTGTCTTGTTTCGGGCAGGTACACTTTACTTATGTGTTTGCTTCATCTCTTAAGACATCTTGAGTGACCAGTGAGAGGCGGGGGTAATCTTTACATCTTTGCTTCTTTTCACCAACCCTTTAGGTCACTAGGGACGTCTCCCTTGGGGTAGTTTTATCTTACTCCTAAACAGAAAGGGGTTTCCTATTAAGGTGACAGTTATCGGTCACCCCCATGTTACGCCAATCATGTCCCACTTGCCTTGGGCTTTGTGCAAGTACAGATTGTGTGATAACAAGGACTTAATCAACTCACTTAAGTTACTAATGCCACCAAACTTGGGCATTTAACTTAATTAATTAAAAGGTCATTCACTTTTAATGACTCATAAAGTGAACTTCCTAAAGTTTACTAAGAGGTTACAAGGACGATTTCCACATACTAGACATGGAGCCTATGTGGAAGTACTTGTCCGACGCAAATACATCAACACTCCCTCTTAGCAAGGAAGGTATTTCCACTCTCTGGAAGTGACTATGTCTTCACTATTCAATCTGCTACCATGGCTACTCTCCAATCCACCTAATTGATTGCTTCCTCTGACACAAAAGCTATACTTGCCATCTCTGAAGACTTTCACTGACTACTCGGGACCCATTGCCCACTTCTCGAGCCTACTACCCGAAGAATTATGGGGCTGCCCAACTGTTGCTCGAAAATTTTTGGGCGCTTCCATAGCCTTCAACCCATGACCCGTCTTCACTTCGCGACTGTTCCTGCTACCTACGCGTTGCACCTTACAATGCCCAGCTCCACACTGCTGTAGCGCCTCGATGGTGGCTCTCTTCTTGCCACGTCCTGCCGACGACTCCTTTGTTGGCTCGATCGTCACCTCCATGCGCCAATCCTTTGGTTGTTACACTCAACCCACAACGATTTACTCAGCTGCCGGATTGCACGGTCTTTCCCAAACCTCCAACGATTCCACCTGCCGGATTGCACGGTCTTTCCCAGACCTCCAACGATTCCACCTGCCGACCCCCACGCACAACTTGTCTTTCTCCGTCTAGCTGTCTACACCCACGACTCAGCGAGACTGACAACGGATTTATCTCCCATTCGTCACCCTTTTCTCTGCAGTCGGTTGTTTCATGATCCACTGCTCTTCACTTCATCCAACTCTCTCTTGGTGTGCCCAGCCTGTAGCTTCTTCGTCTCATATGTTGCCTCAACTCCGCAACCACGTTTCACGTCTGATTATAGCAGCTGGATCACTCACGCAGCCGATAATTTCGGATCTCTGCAGCAAAGATATAAGCGCACTTGACTAGATCTGTCACTGTAGACGTATGGTCAATCCCTATGTCGTACGGATTGTACAACGACATCCGTACGCTTATGTACGAACCTTCTTCTTTTTTTATTTTGCTTTACCCTCTCTGCAGCTAAGTCTGCAAAATAAATTTCTTGCAAACAATAAAACAATTTCCTGTTGTAGAAATCTCCGATCCTGCACAAATCTGGTTTTGTCAAAGACTCTGCTCTAATACCATGTTGATTTTACCTAAACCTAGCACCCGACCATTAACTCTGAGCAAAACACATTTACTATTAACAACACAACTAGGTAATTAACGAAACATTAGTGGAAGCATAACACAAAAACCAAACACATTTGCACACAAGATTTTCGGGTAAACAACCCTTGGAAAAACCCTCTCGGGAAAACCAGATCTGTGATGATTTTATTAAATAAAATCAGGGCTCCCGTCCTGGAATAATGGCCCTTTTGAGAAAATACAATTGTAGCAAATAGCCTAGCCTATTACCAAGATTGGTCCTTCGATCTTGCTGGTTGCTACTTCCCTTGCTGCCTCCTTTTCACTCACTCTTTGTGTACCATCATTGTGTCTCCTCCTCTCACTTAGGCTGCTTTTCATTACATCGAGTTAACCCTAAGTCCAAAACCCTGGATCTTCTCCAAAGTGATCTACGATTGAGATCTAATCTCTCGTTCACTTTAGATATAACGATTAGGACTTAATCAACTCACTTAGGTTACTAATGCCACCAAACTTAGGCATTTAACTTAATTAATTAAAACACTTTAATTAATGACTTAGTGAACTTCCTAAAGTTTACTGAGAGGTTACAAGGACGACTTCCACATGCTAGACACGGAGCCTATGTAATACATCAACACACCCTCCCACCATGTCTCTTTTCCTCCCTCTAGGAATAAGTTTGATCAATCTTGCATTCATCCACTTCCCCATGTGGTCTATCTCATGTGTCCGGGCACATCATTAGTAAATCATCATGAGCTGCTAGCCATAGTGTTTTATAGAACCTACAAGGTAGTCTGTCCATCCCTAGTGATTTGCCATCATCCGTGTCCTGTATTGCATTGAACAATTTGTCCTTGTCCAAGGTCTTGATGGATAAATTTACTCAATCACAATGCTTAAAAGGTACAACAAGTCTAATAGCTAATCACAGTGCTTAAAAGGTACAACATGGCTAATAGCTTCCTTAGCCTCTTTTCAGCCAGAATCCCTTCTGGCCCTGCTCCCACTCTTTTTTATTTTCCCATCTTCTTCTAGCTAAACTCCAGAGTGAGCTTTTAGCACTAAAGTTCTTCCAGACACCTGTTTACATTATAAGTACTAGATGTACAGCTTTGTGGAATCTTCTCCATTTTTGTCTGAGTTTATTTTGGCCCTGATTCTGGCTTGTTTGGCTCTGTAGCCCTTCATAAGGCACCGCACTAGATTCCCAACCCGGTGTTGTTTTTCCAGGTTAAAAAGATCAACCTCTAGCTCTTTATGGCTTTCCGCAGTGGATTTATACGAGAGGATGTCAAATACGAGTGCAAAGAATTTGTCAGGATACATCTTACAGTATGAACCTATGTCTTGCAGTTCATCTGTAAAGCTATCATAACATGTTTCACTCTGCACCTTTCTTGGTTTTTCTTATCCAAAATATGTACATCAACTTGCCAAAGTAATATGCTACTGGAAAAACCTATCTGTGGCAGACTGGCGGTATATAAACCTAGATTACAAAAAGTTCTTTTAATAATCTTTAATGCTATCATAACATGTTTCACTCTGCACCTTTCTTGGTCTTTCTTATCAAAAATATGTACATCAACTTGCCAAAGTAATATGCTAGTGGCAAAACCTATCAGTGGCAGACTGGCGGTATATAATCCTAGATTACAAAACGTTCTTTTAATCCCTTTAGGACAACGTTTGCCTTGTAGTTATAAACTTGTTCAAAGAAATCTTGTCAATCAGCTACATAGAGAGGCTATCCTAAACTTTCACATTCATATTTCACGACAGAAACACTTACCTGGCAGATTTTGTTATATCCTTTTCAGAACAACTTTACCCTCGACTTATTGGCTCCCTATGCCAGAGAATAAATATGTTGCTTAAAACAGGGGCTTTTTCAATTCAAGAAATATACCGATGGACCAAGATAAAATGATAAAGACATAGAAACAAACTCTCTGAAGAAACCCCCCTTGAAATAATGGACTAAAGGGGAGCAGAGACAGGTTTAATTCTGAGTAGATCAACCAATATAGTAGAGAATCTAGGATACATTTCAACTAAATAAATAAGAAAGACAACTGATCATAATTTTTTTGGATCAGAAGTTAATGCACTGATTGCAAGAAAGGAGAGCCTTCTTCTGTATATAAGAAAGCTGAAGGTAAATTTCGAAAAACAAGTCGCATAACAAGGGAAGTAGAAATATCTTGGTCCTGATTCTAGCACGTTTGGTAATATAGCTTTCATAAACTTGGAGAAGCCATTCTAGATTTCGAACCCTGTACTGCTTTTCCAGGTTAAATTGATCAACCTCTGGCTCCTTCCTGGCTTTACACAGCTGATCTCTAACAGAGTATGTCAAATACTTGTCTGCAAGAATTGGCAGGATACATCTTATAGTATGAGCCTATGTCACAGAGTTCATCTCTAATGGCATCATAGCATGTTTCACTCTGCACCTTTCCTAATAACTTTTATTGGCCTTTCTTACCCAAGATATGTACATTGACTTGCCAAAGTCATATGTTACTGGCACTACCTATCTGTTGCAGATTGGCAGTATAAATCTAGATTGCAAAAAATTCTTTTCAAGTGTATTGTTTAATATCTTTCGGGCACTATTTGTCTTGTAGTTATCAATTTCATCAAAGGTATCTCGTCAATCAGCTCTACATAGAAAGGCTACCCTAGACTTTCACATTCATGCTTCATGACAGAAACACCTACATGGCAAATGTTGTTATATCCTTTTCATAACAAACTTTACCCTCGACTTAGTGGGTTCCCTATGCTGGAGAAATTAAATATGTTGCTTAAAAAAGGGCCTTCTTCAAATCCAGAACTATACAGATAAGATGGATCAGATAAATGATAAAGACACCAGAACATAAACCCTCTGAAGAAAATTCCTTGGAAAGAGATTAAGAGGAGCAGTGGTAGGGTTCATTCTGAGTCGATAAAACAATATAGGATAGTATCTAAGATACATGGCAACTAGATAAATAAGAAAGACCACTGATCAGAACTTGTTTTAGATCAAAAGTTGATGCACTGATTGCAAGAATATAATTCAGTGTAAGCAAAACGAAGGAGAGCCATCTTCTGTATATAAGAAAGCGCAAGTCACATTTCAAAAAACAAATTTCATAACAAGTCAGAATCCACACAAATACCTTGTATCGAGAAGTAAGGTTCATTACAGAGTACTCACATTCTAGACATTGCAAGAACTCTCCATGGATATAATTAAATATAGCCAAACCACTGTCTAATACAATGAGAATTTCATAACTGTGACTTTTGCTTGATTTCTGCATGTGGTAGTAATTAGAAAGTACTCATTCTAGACATTGCAACAACTCATCATGAATACTGTTAGATACGATAAGATAATTTTATTAATATCTGTCAGTTGAACAGGGAAAAAGGTAATGGGACTAGAAGATACAATCAGTCATCCATGGACTACGGGAGTGTCAGGAACACCCCTGAAAACAAAGAAAAACTAACGAAGTAAAAGTGATAGAAATGCCAAAAAATGGGAGAGAAGAGCTTTCTCTAAGTATAGTCAAGCCACTGTTCAAAACAAGGATTTCATACTTTTAAAATACAGTTTAGTCTGGCTTTTGTTTGACTTCTGCATCTAGTAGTCATAGGAGAAGCAACAACAATGATCCGAATTATCACTGGGTCTTGTATATATCCACCACAATAAATTTGTGAGTGAATTACCATCATCAAACCCATTCAGAGGCGTTACGTTATTTAGAGCAGCTTCTTTATTGTACATACTCCCTAACGCATAGACAAAACCCTTCCACCCCTCTCCAACTCCTTCTCTGTTTAATGCAGGAACAGTCCATTCCACCAACTGCTTAACAAATTCCAAATCAGAAAACAAAAGCTCTGTAAAGGGGAGAATGGGAAGCAACTGAATACCTAATCTGCATTCTCTCCAAGCAGCAGGTGCAAACCACAGTCCACTGTCCCGCTTGTTTGCCCATAGAACACCCATTACACGGTTCTCCTCTACAAAAGCAGATTCATAAACAGTGCTGTTTGAAGGAACATGCCACAAGGCCTTTGCAGATCTCATCTCCAATGCAGCCATGGTTGACCCAGTAGCAATCAAATGTGTATCTCCATATGCTAATCCTAACAGTGCTGCAGAATAGTAAGCATTCACTGCCTCACTTGTGCTCTCTTGGTTTCTCCCGTCTGCAAATTCTGTGATCCCACTTGCCCATGAATGGAGCTTCCACAGATCAAAGTTCCGCAACCGCGGGTATAACATTTGTTTGTGAGGATTCACAGTCATGAAATCCTTCACTATGGCATAAACCTGGGGTTTGAATTTGAGAGCCCAATTACGGTTAAGCTTGGCAAGTACTGCAATCGCATAGCAGAAGTACCCAAAGTGGTAATGGTGATCATTATATACTCCCAAGCCAAAATCTGCTCCTGAATCCTGGGCACCATTTCTGCTGATCAGTCCACCCCACTTGTTATCATAAAGCAATGCATTTCCTTCAAAGCTCCCATCAAGCCACGGAGTTATGGATTCCTCCAAAAATTCTCGCACACGAGGAATGACGTCTTGGTAATGAGCTTCTTCGGCTATCAATGCAAATCTTGCAGCTCTTGCAACCTGCTTCCCATAGAAATAAGTAGACGAGGTTGTAATGGGCTGAAGGTTTGCAACATCCTGTTCCAGAGCAGCGATGACATGGCCTATTGCTTCCTGGTTTTGGAATCCTTTGATGGAATACCAATCTACAGTAAATGGGGTCTCTTCTAGAATCCATGAATCACCCACAATGCCCAGAAGCTCACCATCCATGCTAGAATAGGTGAGTTGGGTGATAACCATGTCAGGTGCAGGGAATGCCAGGATTTGTCTATGCACTAAATGGGAAAGCATCAGTAGCTCCCCCCATCCTTTCTTCTTCCAATGATAGGTAGCCCTGAAGGGCGTATGCAGGTCGACGCTTCCACCAACCGGATAAGATGTGCTGAACTGATCCAAAATCTGCTCTTTTGCATCTGCAACTTCTCCATCTTTCTCTGCGAGTATGCTTATTCTCAAGATGCCCTGATAGGATCCAGAGACGCTCAAATCTTTGTTGAGATACAGAGAATTGGAGCTGTAAATGAGCCATGTCTGTCCATTGTTGAAGACGATCTTATGCTTGGTGTCATGATCGTGGGAAGAAACATTGAGAACCGCGTGTATTGTGGAGAATTGGAGGTCACCGCCCTTGACAATGCAGGTGATATAGGGGCTCCCTCGTACGAGGGGCACCGTGAGGGGTCCTGGGAGGTCTAATGTGACGCTGAGATCATCGAAATTGGAAACGACATGGGAACCGTTGGGGGCACAGGAGATTATGAGATTGGCGACGAATACCTGGAATATGAAGGCCGGCTGAACGGCTCGGGCAGGATAACAGATGGTGAGGGCGCCATTGTTGGATTGGACGAGGTATGGATGAATGTATTCCGGTTGAGATCCGCTCTTCAACACATAGTTTTGCCACGCGGTGTTGGTGGGCAGCGGCAGCCTGCGCAGATCGTCTGCGAAAAACAGGGGGGGATCGGCAGCCGCGATGTTGTTCACGGCTGGGAATGGTTGCTCGCGGGCCTCTAACACACGATGTAGTGGTATCTCCATTTTGGTCTATGGAATTGAGGGTAGAACTCTGAATTTATTTCAAGGCATGGATTTTCTTGCTGAGGGCGCTTGGTTGCTTCTAAGCGATTTGGGTTCACTTCGTCGAGGGGTTTGCGTGTCGTAGACGTGTTTTAGGTAGATGAAACGTATGTTCCGTCTTATATGCATAAATAAATGAAGTAGAAATTTTCTCATTTGGCAAATACAAATATTTAAATTGTGAGAGGGGAAGGGGGAGCAGCGTGGAATGTGACTGTGGGGACATCGTTGGAAAAATAATAGTTTTGTTATTATGGTTTCTTATACAAAAGTAAGGAAGTTACAATCTACTCAGGTCACAATTCTCATTTTATATCATATGACCTATACTTAATGCCCCACATTGCTCTTGGATCATGTATCATCTTTACACCTACTACCACTAAGGGATTTTTGGTGCTTTACATGGTTGTTGTTTTATACATAATAAATAATAATTAATTAGATCGAGAGAAGTAAATTGCATTAAGCGACATCAATGATAAATTGACATAGGGATTCTAATCTTTATGATTTTCCTCTCTATTGTCATCTCTAATTATTATAATTAGGAGATTGTTATTGTGAACTTGTTTTCCAAATTCTTTGTGGTTTCTTAATCTTAGAAACTAGTTGAGATCTTTATGGAAATAGTTGAGATCTTTTCTCAAGTTATCCCTTGTATTGTGCTTATATCCTAGTTTGTAGAGCTTTTCTCTCCTTAGTTCATTGAGGTTGTAAAGCTAGTTAAACTTTTCATTTGATTAATAACAATTTAGTGTAAGTTTGAGATTTTCCACTTCGTTGGGAATTCCCACATCATTGTTATCACAACAATCCAGATCCTTTTGGCATTTGAGTTCATCACTCTTCCATTTTGTTTGGTTGATTCAGAGATTTTGTTTAATACTTTGGTTTGAGTTGTTTAAGAGTGTAGTTGTAGCTAAATATATATCCCAACAACTTTTGTAGCTTCAATGTCTTCCACACATATTCAATCTCTGGTCAAATATCGATCAAAGTAAAGACCTCCTTCAAGCCCTGTGAGCCCTCACGTTCTACAGTGATTCAAAAATGGCACCTGCAAGCACCCCACGATTGAATCCAATGTTGTCCCAAGAACTCTAAGCCTACGACTACCTGCCAAATGCATACTATGTGGTTCTCTCTTTGGCTCCACATCTTCGTAATATGTAGTGCAATTGTTGGTTACTTGCTTACGTTGTTGGTTTGGTGATCTCCCTCGATCTCTTCCTCGACACGACGTTCTACTTCTTTTGGCCCTCCCAGTCAGGCATTCAAGTCATCGGTGTGAACTTCAACGATATCAATTTTTAGACTGCCTCTCAACTTGGCTCTGTCGTGCCCTGCCTGATCATGAATATAAGCATGGGCATGGATTTCAAGGTCAACAATAAAGATTATTTCAGCCTGGAGTATGATTCTTTGGATGTAGGGTTAGGGTATCGGGGATGAAGAAGCATGGTCGTCGAGTCAGAAGGCAGTCGTTTGCCAGCTCGACATACAACCTATGTGAATTCCATGCTTGATCTCGATGGAATCAAACTTATTGCATGACATTGTGTATCTTTTGGAAGATCTTGTTCGCAAGGAGTTTCCCTTRGATACTATTGYAGAATTTAATGGCTCAGTTCATGTTTTATTTATGAGGTAGTGTTTTCATATTTTGATCAAATTCTCAATTGTAATTATCTTCATCAAAAARAGGTCAAAGATGAAAACAAASYATGTGCRTGATTGCARAGRAWAAATAATGAATTCTTGTCRTAAATGTTCATTATCCCTTGTTGATGTTTTGTAGCCTTGCGTKGCAATATTTTGCAATGTAAAAATCATTCCAGAGTTAACTTTGCAAGGTATATGGTAGCTGATAGAAAAAATATAGCTACATGTTTTGTCTCCTCTAATTGTTTTTTGGTGAAAGATTGTTGCATTATAAGTCCTCATTGGCAGGTACATTAAATGTAATATGAATTGGATACATTTCGTATCCAAACTATTTTCGTAGAGAACTGGTTGTTCGACAACACAAGTATTCCAACAGAGGATGAACACCTTCAGTCCACTCACACAACCAGATCAAAGATCAAGACATCAATGTTTTTACATGGTAAAACCCCTATGAGGAAACATCCACGACCCCAACCAACGTGGCCACTTGGAGCAATTTATTAATGCAAGATAAAATATTATAGAGATTTACAAGAGAGTTTCTCACAATCAATCATCGAAAAATGACCATCCATTCTTTTTAAATAGAGATCATGGACCAATCGGGTGCTAAGCCATGGATCAATGTAGCCATTATGATTGAGGATAATATGAGCCGTCAGATCACTCTATGTCAGGAACATATTGTGACCGTCAGATTTCCTAACTACAAATGCATACTAATGCATACTAAAGAAACACACTTTAACCTAACGACACATTAGACCAAGTTGATCTTAACTAATTCCTAAGTGTCTAAATATCCTAACACTAGCGAGCATCGTGGCTAGGTACCTAGGTGTCTAGATAGATGGAAATATATCCATAGGATGGCCAGTGGTTTAGTCTTTATAGTCAAGTTGATGTTAGGCCCTAAATAGGTTCCCAATGAACTTGTTTAGTACTAGTGTTTGGCCTAAAGGTATGGTTGGTTCCTAGTTTGTATGTTGTTTGAGATAACAGTCTTACAAGTGAAGGGAGGAGCATCGACATTTGATTTTGAGAATCCACAATTTGTTTTTGATATTTGGAGATGTTCATATTTGGCATCATCCACCAACATTTTGGGCTTCTTTGTAACACCACCTTGAGTAGTGATCTTGCCTATTTCATTATTTATTCTCACAAGCATGCTTTGGTAACTGTGACGTTGAGAGTTTACATGTCTTCTTTTGGCAGTTACTCAGGGACTCAATGTCTCCACGCCAGATTTTTGTTGGAGTATCTTTTGTTTCAACAACTTTGTCATTTGGATCACATCGCTTTGTATGGTGGTGCAACTCGTTTTAGTTGGTTTTGAGTACTCTTCTAATTCTCTATGGATTTGGGTTCCATTATATTGATCTACATCACAGATATAGTTTGGTTTTCATGAATTCAATTGTAGGTCTTTGTCTCACCAGTTTCATTAGGCATCTACCATTTATCAGCCTTTGCATCATGCTAGTGCAACGTCTACTACAACAATAGTGTTTTCCCTTTCTCCTGAGACCATTGGAAGCCAATGCTTCTTTGGTTGGGAGGAATGATAGGGATTTTGATCTCTACGATTTCCACATGTATTTTCATCTCCAATTATTACAATTAGGAGATTGTTCTTGTGAATTCATTTGCCACTTTTTTTTGGTTTCCTAGTCTTAGGGGCTAGTTGAGATCTTTATGGGAATATTTGAGACCTTTTCTCAAGTTATCGCTTGTATTGTGCTTAAATCATAGTTTGTAGGATTTGGAGAACTTTTCTCTTCTTAGTTTGTTGAGGTTGTAAAGCTATTTAAGCTTTTCAGTTGATTAATAACAATTAAGTGCGAGTTTGTATAATTTCTTTGTGTGTGTGTGAACTTGGCTCATGAGTGGGATTTCCCACTTCGTTGGGAATTCCGACATCATAAAACAACTCAATATATAATTTAAAATATATTAAAAAAATCAATAAAATTAAAAATACCAAGTATGATTATATACTATATGATGATGATTGTTTTATTTTAAATATGTTATTTTTAAGTTGTAATAACTTGCAAATAAGATTATTGAGTTCATTTTGATTTGTATAGGTTAACACATCATAAATATTAGTAGTGTTACACATGTTTTAAAAAAGAGATCTAATCTATGCATAGAATGTGCACTCCAAAAGAAAATGTTTTTTAATCTTTTACCTTGTTAGAATTGTAAACTTTACAATTCTTTCTTCTTAGGGTGTTTTAGGTTTTGTCCACCTCCCATTTTCTCTATGAAGCTCATGTGAGTTTGTTCTTATTTTTGTGATATTTATGTTCTTCTTGAAGTTCACAACAACAAATAAATAGTTGCCAATTGGTCTTGCTTGGGTGGTTGAAAGGAAAAAAGTTATCCTCCCCATTAGGGTTCAAATGCCAGTGGTGACATGTTTTCTTTTCATGAGCCAACTGTTGATTAGCATTGGCAAGGTACCAACAATCTCATTTTCTCTTATGGGCTTAAGGGTGGGACGAGATACTACATTTAAAAAAAAACAATAGAGGGAGTTTTGGTCTTCTAACTTAAGGTTAATGGTCTTTTTGTAGTAAATTAATTTATTCTTTATTTCATTGTAGCCCCATATCTTTTTTTTTGAAGTTAGTTACGACAAAACTATTAATAATGTTGATATTATGAAGGGCATCCTCTTCTACTACCCCCCAACACTGGAGCTAGGAAGTAGCATCTCAACTCCACCCTTTCTTTATCCTCAGTGATTTTTACTAGAGTTTGAAGCTGCTATAGGAAGCCTCTCTTTCTTTTCCACGAAAAATTTTCACTTTATATTCATAATGAGATATAAAAAGATCCATACATAGTGCTTACAACAAACTGTAACTACCACCTCCATATCTTGGTAATGTTCAGCTAAATAGTCAAAAAAAGTATGTCCATCACAGATGTCCCTCACAGCTGTCTAACAATTGACAATCTAACGGTATACCATAATACCGATCAGAAACATAAAAAAGAGTATGAAAAAAAAAACAAAATAATCATCCCAAAAAACCAAAAATGATGATCATCCTGACACCTAGAAAGAAACTAGTAGATATCTAAGAACATATGTGGCCCTTCATGTTCTCCCACACGATGAAAATATTCAATTTTTCCGGGCAGTTTGTCTAGGGCCAGCTTTGAAAGTCTGTCTGCCTCATAATTGTCTTCACGAAATACATGTTGGAAAGTGATATTTTGGAAAACTTTTTTAAATTCTGCAATCCTGTCCTTCCAACACTCCAAAGAAAAAACATCTAAATGACCTTTGCCAGACAACCATTCTATAATGATCTTCGAGTCTCCCTGTACAAAGAAATCCTTGATGTCCAATCGAATGGCCAGAACTAGAAGTGCCCATGCCCCAAGTAGCTCCACTCTGTTGTTTGTATCAAGGCCACAATTTAGGTACCACTTGTAAATTCTATTCTCATTTATCCAGATAACACCACCTGCTCCACTATTAGTTCCATTTTTCACCGCTGCACCATCAAACCACCCCGCCAAACACCTTGTCACTCACACTCTCTTCTTCCTATGTGACATTTTATATTCATTTAAAGCCGAGAGTGATAGAATAACCACCCTTTGAGTAGAAGGCTTCCCGTTATAAAAAATTGCACCATTTCTTTCTCTCCAGAGATACCAAACAATGAAAGATGGGAGGGTAGGATAACTTGTATTTAGTGTTCTCCAATTCTTAAGGCAGTCTGGGATAGATATGCCCGACCAAGTTCCTGCAAGAAGTAATCTATGAGTTGCCTTAGCCCAGACCTCCTTCGAAAAGGGACAGATAACAAATAAGTGGAAGACTGATTCCTCCTCTTTCATACATAAGTGACATAGACCTGGACCAATAAAGCCCCTACATTGAAGATTATCCCAAGAAGTACTTTGTTTTCGGCCACCAACTAGGAGAACAATTTAAGCTTTTGTGGACAGTTCCATTGCCAAAGCGCCTTTCTCCACCCTTCGATGCAGAATGTGTGCTTCTTGCCTTCAATTGCCCCATAAATATTTTTAACAGTGATCCTTCCCGAAGGGTCACCAGTCCACTTCAAAATGTCTGGTCCAGGCCCCAGATTAATGCCATTATTAATGATTACCCTCCTATATGTCTGGCATTCCAGAGCAAGTGTTCCCTGCAGATCTAAATCATCACTAGAAAACCAGTACTCCCCTAGACTTCTAGGTCTCAACACCCCTTTTGCTTGAAATAAAAAATGTATCCCTCGATGATTTAATGCCGAAATGAGACCTTCAGATAATAGAGCAGAGTTACCCATACCTATGATCAAGTCTCTCCCAATGGCTATCATGGTGCAAGAAATTGGATACCAGGCAATCCAGTGGAGTATAATATCTAAAGAATTCAGTAAATACTTCCAAGTCTGTGAGTCGGAAGGTGCGAATGCCGTCTCCATTCTAAGCCAATGTTCAACCGGGAGAGACAATAGATACTTATCTTTGATAATTCGATGCCTTAATCCATCACCCATAAGTACCCTCCAAAGGGTATTTGCTGCCATCGCCGGACTAAAACTGAAGATATTTCGTAGGCTCCATCCCCCAAATCTTTTCAGACGGGCTATATGATGCCAATTGCACAAGTGGTATCCTTTTCTTTTTTATTGCCATTCCAAAGAAAGTTGTAGGTGATTTGTTGGATTCTATGAAGAATCAAGGTTGGGATGTTTGCTAACTCCATCAAGTAGACTGGTTGGCTTTCCAGGATAGCCTTAACCAAGACAAAATGACCCCCAAAAGTCAACCACCTATTACACCAATGTGTGATTCTGAATTCAATTTTTTTTAGCAGCCAATCCCAGTCCAATGCCTTATACCTATCAGCTTTCAAGAAATATCCCAAGTACTTAAAGCCCGATGCCAACTGAAAAACTTCAAAAGGAAAGATAGTTTTAATATCATCTAAGAAAGCAAAATGTACTCCAGATTGATAGAAAGATGATTTTTGTGGATTGATCAACAAACTAGTAGCATTGCAGAAGAGAATCATGAGCCTATTAATCTCTGACCACTCATTTACAGATGCACTAGTCATTATGAGGATGTCATCTACAAAGAAGAGATGTAGAACACAAAACATTTAGTAACCTTGATGCTAGTCAACAAACCTTCTTCCTGTTTCTTTTTTAAGGCAAGACTCAAACCTTCCATAATTAGGATAAAAATAAGTGGAGACATAGGACACCCCTGTCTAATACCTCTGCCTCCATTGAAGAAATCAGTAGGCTCTCCATTGATGAGAACTGCATAGGTGGCCGATGAAATACATCCCATAATCCAATTGGTCGTCGGAAGACCAAAACCACATTGTAACAAGACCAGTCTGATATAATCCCAACTAATACAGTCATAGGCCTTTTTCAAGTCAATTTTAAGGATCATGGCTTGTAGTTTTTTCACTTTGATGCTATGGATACACTCATGTGTTGTACCTATTGGGTCTGTAATTTGTCTACCTCTAAGAAAACCAAACTGCTCATCAAAAAGAGTGTGGGACAATATAGGTCTTATCTGAGTTGCTAAGATCTTTGTTATGATCTTATAACAAAGATTACATAAGGCAATCGGCTTGAAGTCGCCAAAAGTAGTCGGTCCTTTGACTTTTGGAATAAGTGCTATAAATGTTGAATTCAAGGATCTGTTAACCATACCTGAAGTACGGGATTCTTCAACAACATTCCAAAGGTCATTTGCAATCAAATCAAAGAAGTGTAAATAAAATTCCACTGTCCAACCATCTGGTCCGGGACTCTTGTCCTTGGTAAAGCCCTTTAGTACCTCTAGAATCTCCACCTTCGTAACCGACTTTTCAAGAGCTTGTACTTCCTCAACAGTTGCCAATCTAGGATATAATCTCATAGCCTCAATCTGATCCACAATCGAGAGATGTGATTCTTTATAAAAGGTGTTGAAATGTCTCAAGGCTTCTCCCTTTATTTCCTCTTGCCCAGTGAAAACATGATCAATGTCATCCTTAACCTCCCAAATAAAATTTTTATTGCGTCTATAGCTAGCAAACTTATGGAAGAATTTGGTATTCTTGTCCCCTGATTGGATCCAAATTGCTCGACTCTTCTGTCGCCACAATTCCTCCTCGGCTAATAACAATCTGTTCCTCTCTTTGATGAGTAGATTTAATCGGGTGAGTAACTCAGTTTGTTGAGGGTGTTTCAAACTTTCTTTTGTTAGGAAAGCAATGTCCTTTTCAATCTGAAAGTATTTCTGCTATTCACTCTTCTTTTTACTAACAAGCCACTTTCTCACTCTTTCCTTCAAAGATTTTAACTTCCCTACTAATCGTGATTGTGCGCTTCCTCTCGTTTGATCTTGTGTAGTAGTCCACACATCTTTGACCAAGTCCCCAAAACTCTCATACTTTAACATGACCAAATTAAACTTAAAAGCGTAAGGCATAGACTTGAGCCCGAAATCAATTTGAAAAAGAACTGGTGCATGATCAGATATGTAGTGTTGGTCAACCCAAGATCTATAGAGTGCCGAATCCTCAAGCAAATCAACAGATGCATAGACTCTGTCCAGTCTTTTGGAAATTTTATCCTTCCCCAATCTACAATTGCTCCAAGTCGGTACCACCTCTGGAGGCTTTATGTCAATTAAATGGTGTCTCATGAACAGTTCTCTAAAGTATTGTGCCTATGAGTCAATCAAGCCTGAAGGCCCCCAGATTTCATCAGAACCAGTTGTAAAATTAAAATTTCCAGCAATGATCAGATTCCTCTGATCAAGAAGTCCACAAGCATTCAAATTCTCCCAGAAAATTCTACGTCCAGTGCACGGTCCATACATATTAATAAAGTTGATCCTTCTATTGTCAGGAATATGGACGCCTGCCAATAGAATACCACCAACACATAAGAAAGGTTGTAGATCCAATAGATAAGGGTTCCATGCCACCAGGAGTCCTCCCGAATTCCCCTTCGAACTCACAACAGAGAGCTTTCAAGAAGGACACAAAGCAATAAAAAAGTTCCTAGCTTTTTCCTCATTTACAAGTGTTTCCTGTAGGAAAATTAAGTCCGGTTTCGTAGTGGATATTAACCTTCGCATGTTGGGCAGTTTTAAGGGACCCCCCACCGCTCTTACATTAATAGAAAGGAGGATCATGGTTTATCCCTCGCAAGGGCTTTCATGCCTCTAAGCACCCCTTTTTCCATAGATGAAGATGATGGTAGATCGACAGAAGAAGAGCCCTGCTCCTGTTTTTTCCGTGCACTCCTTGTTTTAATAGGAGAAACCTCCATGCTTAGACCTCTTGACCATGCCAGTTTCTTAAAACACTTCGTTCTGTCAAACTGCAAAAACTCACCAGGATCACAAGTCGGGTTTTCAAAAGCCTCCGTTCCCCAAAAAGTCTGTAGGGGAGTCAAATTCGGGGGCTCTAGTGATGAAGGTGCTAAAGACTCAATTACCGGTGCCAATGGAGGGATAGAAACAGTCAAAACAGACATAGACACAGGTAGCGAAGGTAAGGTAGTAGGAAGAGTGTTCGAAGAGCCACCCATTTCAAGAATTGGGTCCCCTAAAGTCTCTTCCCCAATCACAGATTCCGCCCCCTTCTTAGACAAACTCGAAGAGACAGCAAGTAACAGAGTAGAATTCCCCACAAAGTCCCTTTCCCAAAGTGAAAGTTTAAGAAAAAGTGAAGGGCAATAGAAATTGAGCTTACCGAAGAGAGTATTAGGAACACCATCCAGATTCTCCGCCAAGTCCTCTGTAGCTCCAGCTCCTAAAGGATTCGGTCCATCCGGGCTTTCATCCATATAATGTAGATTCGGTGAACCAAAAAAAAGATTGTTGTCTTCCTCTGAGAGCCCAAAAGATGGGTGGCAATCCTTCCTAAGATGGCCCGTTTGACGGCAGGAGGAACACCGAAACAGCAACCCAAGATAGTCTAAACGTTGTACATAAACATGTCCTCTCCACTCCAGTTCAATGGAGTCCATAAGGCCTGCATGCAAGTCTAACTCAACCAGTACTCGCGCCATACGCTTATCAGTCGATAGAAGACATGTATCATCAACTTTTAAAAAGCGACCAAGTAAATTCCCAATGGCCTTAAGCGCCGGTAAATTCCAAAGATTTAAGGGCAGTCCTGGTAGTAAGACCCAGACATGCATGTAGCTAAATTAATCAGAGGATGGATTAAAACCAGTGCGCCACCGTTTCAACATAAGGCTACCACCCTTGTAATCCCAGAACTGGGTTAAGATGCTCTGCGCATCCTTGGGCATCTTAAAAAGAAGACTGAACCAACCACAAGTAAGAGTCGTATATGTCGGGATATACCCAAGACGAGTGTGCCAAACCTCTTTCATCCAATCTATGAAGGATAAATCACATTTACGTTTATAAGCAAAGCTGCCTACTAGTGCACAGAGTGCCCACTGACACGTCTCCTCAAGCCCGACGTCCATGCCTATCACCAGTCGTCGATGGGTTTTTTTTGGCTTCCAGGCTCTAGCAGCCTTCCTATACTTAGCAGCCTTATGTGCCTCTGGTTCACTCAGACCACGAGTCGTGGGAGGAAACTTTTCAGACCAAGTATTCTTACGTGTAAGGCCGCTACCACCCTTGTTACAAAACTCCTGAGAAAAGCTCGGTCTGAGAACACTTGTAGTTGCCAACCGCTCCATTGTAATAAGAGGCCGAGAGGGCTGGGAAGACAAGCCTGATTTATCACAGGTAGCAATTTCAATGGAGGTCGGATATGTTAATGCTGGAGGTTACGGCTCCAAAGAGTTTAATGTAGTTACTAAATTCTCCTGTCCTCTGTTTAAACCACATAACTCATCCATAGCTTTGAAAAGACCTTCCCGGTCCCATCCCTCCTCGTCAGATGCGCCTAAAAGGCCACTGTCTTCGAAGTCCATCGAAGTAGTTACCAGCATGACAAAGGGATGTCACCTCTGAACCAAAAAATCAAAGCGATTCCCGTGGGCCCCTAACTCCCGATCATCCTGAGAAACCAGTAGTAAAGACAAAGAATAATGGGTGTCAGAGCTCATAAAAGAAAACTAAAGGTAAATGTGAAAGGCCCTGACAAGACCACCCTGTCGACGAGAGGGAAAATACAAGGTTCCCATCCCAGAGATCCCTAAAAACCAGTTACTAAAAAAGGAAATCTGCCATGAAATTCGACTAATCCACCAAGAAAACCGACTTAAAATTTGAAAAAATAGCTAAAAAAGGAATCTCGCCCAAAGACCCCACCCCACTCTGCGTTGTGTCTCCCGGAAGCCTCTCTTTCTTATGTTAACCAACTTATACTCGTATAATAAGTAGCTTATCATAGCCTTACTCTGCATAGGTGGGAGACCAACTTTTAAAATAAGGATAGGGCATGGCATATTGCTTTTGATTTTAAGATTGTGTATTATAAAATGCTTTTAGATTTGCTCGATTTTCCTTCAAGTCTCCTTAAAAACACTACAACCTTGGACTTTGCAACCATATATAATCACTTGGATAATAAGCATGTTAAAAACAAGCTTCTTTTTTTTCCCAAAATCAGAACGTCACTTCTCTACAATTATTTTCAAGACAATAAAAAGATTTCCAACCTCAGCTAATAACTTTTCTCACACTATGTTTGAGTTTAGCTTATGATGGATGTCAATCTTAAGATATTTGTATGAAGGGACTTCTTCTAAGGTGTGGTTATTGTAGACAAATTTGGGGTAAATCCACTTTAACTTGGGATATTTTAACCACAAAGAGATTTTCATCTCACTTTATTTTTTATCCCTCTAGGTGCTTAATAAATCGAGATTTAAGGCAGAGCTAGAACATTATATAAACAATTGGATATGCCATGTTTGGTGTCTTGAATTTCTATGACTTTCAAATCTCTTTTCCTTTCCCCCCCTCTCTAGGTGTAATATGCTAGTGGAGATACATCTTAACTCTAGATCAATTAAGATGGATTGAAGTGAGTTAATAAGTGGACAACTCAACCTTTCTGGTGAGTTTTTTTTAAATTAATCTTAGTGAGGCAAAGTTCGATCCCAATCCACTATTGTTTTAAAAAAATTGGTAATCTAGGATGCTTCAAATAGGCCAAAACTTTTAAGGCCAAAGTTCCATGATGGAAGTTCCCATCAATCAAGGGGAATTATAACCTCTCACAAAATTCATATTGGATTTGGGGAATATTTTTGCCAAAAAGGAGTTGAGTTTGTCCACTTATTAACTTACTCTCTATGAATCTATGTTGATTCACACACACACCAATTATTCTAAGGGTTAGCTCAATCGGTTGGTGCCATTGTTCTTAGGACATTGCAGGTAATCCAACGTGTTATGCAGGTCCCCAATTTTATTTCCATTAGGTTAAGTGCTATCTATAAATTAGATATGAGGGTTAGCTCAATTGGTTGGTGCCACTATTCTTAAGACATTGGGGTTTATTCGACATGCTATGCAGATCCCTAGTTTAATTTCCATAGGGTTAAGTGCACAAAGTCTATGTCACTCACTTTACACTGGGTACTATCCTCAAAATGAGAAGAAGTGATTGAGAGTTCCTTGAGAATTTATTTTCATGGGATTTACTAGATGTTGCCTTAGTGTATCTTAGGCCTTGTGCCATGTATTATTATAGCCTTCAAGTAGTTGGGTTTTGGTCTACCCTTGTTGAAATGGTCGATTACGTTGATTTGTGTAATCATCTGTATCCTTATAAGCAATGTTGGCTAAAAATAATGTTATTTGAGTTCGCTAAGTACAAATAACCTCATCTTTGTTGATAATAAAACATGCAAGAGGATGGAGTCACATTGTTATATATTTATAAGTGGTGTTAGTGTAATGTAGTATGAGTTGGATTAGTACCAATGACCTCATCTTTGTTGATAAAATATTCAAAGGATAGAATTGTATTATTTATGTGTTTTTAGGGCATTGTATTGTTTCCTTTTAATATTGTATTATTTATGGGTTTTTAGTGCATTGGATTGTTTCATTTTAATGTTGTATTATTTATGTTTTTTTAAGTGCACTGAATTGTTTCCTTTTAATATATATATATATGTTTAGATTTTTATTATATTACACACTACATATATAAGCATATACATTATTTAGAAACCAAATTTCATTTGATTTAATTATAAATGATGTTTCTTTTTTAGTGGGTTTAATCTAAATTTTTTTAGTGGGTTTAATCTAAATAGTTATAAGATGGAATGCTATTTTCTCCATCTAAATTTTATTATATTTTAAAAAATTTAAGATTAACTTTAAATATTATTTTTAAAATACAAGAATATATTAATTAAAAATATATTATTTTTTCATATTAATTTTTTTTTAATATTTTTTGATATTATAAATAGATTAAAATTTCAAATATAGAAATAAAAATAAAAATATTAATATTTAAAAAATATATTTACTAAAATTATCTTACATAGAAAATCATAATTCTTAAAATTATTATTACATTTTCTTAAATTAGAATATAATTTAGAATACAACTTGAGTGGGCCTAATGGTTAAGAACATGTGTTTCCTCTTAAGAGGTCACAAGTTCAAATCCAGAGGGGGGTAGGGTATGTATACCTCCGTAGACTTTACCAGTTAAATCGTTGGGCGGAGGGGGTCCCTTGTCCCATAAACAAGGGGGTCTCATACACCAATTAGGTGTCTGGCTTGGCCGTGACCTTAAAAATAGATTATTATTATATACAACCTGAGTGGGCCTAATGGTTAAGAACATATGTTTCCTCTTAAGAGGTCACAAGTACATGGTTAAGAACATATGTTTCCTCTTAAGAGGTCACAAGTACCTCTGTAGACGTCCCTTATCCCACAAACAAGGGGATCTCATACACCAATTTGGTGTGGCTTGGCTATGACCTTAAAAATAGATTATTATTATTATTATGTTAACTTTAATATATATATATATATATATATATATATATATATATATATAACTCTCATACTTTCTAGCTTTTAAAACATTAATATTTAAAAATATATATTTACTAAAATTTTCTTACATAGAAAATCATAATTCTTAAAATTATTATTACATTTCCTTAAATTAGGATACAATTTTATATTCATTTTCTATATATATATATATATATATATATATATATATATATATGTGCGGTTTCGAATGAGAATAATATTTCTCCATGGTTTTG
>ML829797.1:47902-68715 GCA_009831015.1 Picea engelmannii
ATATATATATATATATATATATATAAAAGGTTAAAGTGTAATTGAAGTAAAATTTGGTTTTATGTATGAAATTAAGGTTAAATGTTTTCAAAATATATATAATTTATTATGTTAAAAGAACTTATAAGTATGGGAGATATATCCATGTAACATAACACATTAAAGTAATAGGAAAACATTCATAAAATGTTAAATTAATAATAAAATAATAAAACACACACACACACACATATATATATATAAAAGGTTAAAGTGTAATTGAAGTAAAATTTGGTTTTATGTATGAAATTAAGGTTAAATGTTTTCAAAAATATATAATTTATTATGTTAAAAGAACTTGTAAGTATGGGAGATATATCCATGTAACATAACACATTAAAGTAATAGGAAAATATTCATAAAATGTTAAATTAATAATAAAATAATAAAAAACATATATATATATATATATATATATATATATATATATATATATATATATATATATATATATATATATATATATATATATATATATATATATATATATATATAAAAANATAAAAACAAAAAATAGGCTTAATTAATCAATGGATGCAATAATCAAAACAAAAAGTAGGCTCAATTAATCAATGGACGCAAAAGTAGGCTCTCCCCCATACAGAGATTACTCGAACTCAAAATCCTCAAATGTTGCCACCCAAAGGACTACCTTTGTTGCTGCTCACCCACAGGTTTCTCAGGATCACTGATGACAAATGTTTTAGTTTTAGTTTCTCTTTTTGTGTATGGTATCTAGAAAGTTATAGGGTAGTTACAGTCAAACTGTTGTATAAGCATGCTCAAACAATTTTTTTCCAAGTTTTAAGACATGTGAACAACTTATTGGCTTGGTTTCCCCATTGGGGCAAGTTATTTTGGTTGCCCAGAGATTGTGATGGTCTCCTGGAGCTGGATTTGATATGCTCTCTTTGTATATTTTGTCAATAGTTAATACAATATTTACTTACAAAAAAAAAGAACCCCAAAAATGTTTTATTTAGGAAATTGAAGTACTTATTAATCCATGCCTTAAGGTAGCAGGGAATATTTCGACACACACATCAAAGTGCTTAATCTAAGTTTTCATCCATGCATATTTTTTTCTCCCACTCAAATGGTTCAACATAATTTGTTCGCCCAATCGCATGGTTTGTGGTCTTATTAGGCCTCTTTTCAAGACAATTTTACTTTACCATTTAGCCCTTTCTTATGTTTCAAGTTAAGAATTTGCAAAGATTTTCCCAACTTTAAATGTTAACGATTTAATGCTATTTGATATATTTAGCATTAATACTCTAACATTTTGTGCCAAGCCAAATAACTTAGGTTATGTCTAAGTCATTTCCTATCCTACGTTTGAGGATATTGAACTTGCTCCAGTGACATGTTAGTGAACATGGGAAGATAATTGGGAATACTCCATGTATCCCTAGCCATGCTCCACGTATAGTTGGCACCGTCACATCATCTTCAAACATATATCAAGCCTTAAATCCCTTATTGGTCGAGAGGCATATTCCATAGTCACTGAAGATAGAGGGGAAAAAGAAATTACACCCACTCATAAGCATTATGCCTAGCATTCATTTCGATACCAGTAGCAGTAGTACCAACAACATCACTAGCTACAACAAATTAAGCACCAGATAAAGCAACAACACAACATGTACCAGATAAAACAACGAGCACCAAATAAAGCAATGATATAGGAAATAGATTTTTCCTTTTGTTGCATGGGTGATTTGTCCCCCCGAGCTCTTCATACCTTCTCCCTCATGGCATGCATGAAGGAATGGATGGATCTCTTGTGTTGGAAAGTGTTGTTTTCTCAGCCTGTCACTCTCAACTTCCTTAGAAACCCAATTAGAAACAAGATCTTCATGACAAGAATCCACCTAGGATATCCCACCATATGATGCTGGCTCTAACAACCATAGTTTTTCAGTCTGCAATACTCATCTTAGGATTGTAGGGGAGAAGGATTGTTTTCTCAACTTATGTTTTTAATTTCTCTTCTTCCCCAAAACTTGCATCAATCATAGGCTTTGATGATTTTTCAAGTTGTAGTAATGATTTTGAGCTTCTGGGAACTCACAAATTTCTCTTTTTCGTGCTTCTTCAAAAATGTCAAAAGAAAAAATGATTTTGTTTCACACGGAACTCACTCTACATATCCATACCCTATCCAAATAGCTAGGCAGGGAGTCGCTCCCTTCCTATCAGAAGTCAATGAGATCCTTTGCAACAATCAAGCTATCATAAGTGATATAGCTCATGTATTTCTATCCACCTTTCTGTTTATGGGGCTATTTATCCATTTTTAGAGTGCACTCTCATTAACACTCGTGGATAATTCTTTTGCCTCCATGAACATTTAGTCAGTCGAATATGTATCCAAACAAAATTTTGAAGCTGTGACTATGGTCTTTGGCCCTCCTTTGGTAAAAATGTGTGTTGAGGTGATCAGTCCACTTGCATAGAACCATTGAACATGTATCCAGGTTTATTTTTTCAGATAATGCATGTCCACTAAAGTGGATAGGGACCCACATTGGGATCGTACGATTTTCAGTTTAACGTGCCCACCCATATCTAGAAAACATGCTAATGACTAGGGCATACTATGTTAGGTACCAGATCTATTATAATAGCATAAAACATAAATATGACATAGAATAACAGTGGAATAACACAATATATGAAACCACAACACCAAAATAATACCTTTATTGATAGGAAACAATGTTCACTTGTCTCTTCGAGAGAGAATCCTCCAACAAATCAACGCTCCATTACAATAATTCTCAAGACAAAAATTCTCATGCCCCTGACTCCTATTTATACTAAATCTATCTACCACAAGAACAATCTAGACGAAGATCTTTTAGAAGCGGAAGCTTCTATTAGGTCTTCTTACATTTGAATTATTCTTCCTTATTACTAGGCCTTATTAATATTGGTCTTTATTACATGGAAAATATATTATTCTACCTATGTGAGGGGTTAGGGAGATTAGATCCCTAACATGCCCTCCCCCTTAATAATGGCCTTGTCCTCAAGGCTGGAGATGAGGAAATTGCTGCAAAATCGTAGTTGGCTCTCAAGTGGCATCTGTTGGAGTTGTATCTTTCCAATGTACTAACACTTCCTTGATGGTGCGGGGACGAAGATGACACTCACGCTGATCCAAAACTACTTGTGGTTGCAACCAAATGGATCCTTCTTCATCCAACTCAGGGAGACAGGTTTGAGTTTGGCATTTAGTTCCAATTACCTTCTTTAGGCATGAGACATGAAAAACATGATGGAGCTTATAATGATTGGGAAAAGCTAATTGGTATGCAACTGATCCCACGTGCTTGAGAACTATATAAGGACCATCAAATTTAGTCTTATGTCTCTGACAATGTTCAACCTTGAGTGAAGTATGCTTATAAGGTTTCATTCGAAGAAACACCTAGTCCCCTTCACAAATTGATGTTCAGAACGACCTTGATCTGCTTGTTGCTTCATACGATTTTGAGCCATTACCAAATTCTCTTTGAGGGTATGGAGAATAGCTTCTTGAATTGTAAGAGTTTAGTCAACCACCTGAACCTTCGAGACACCTGGAATGTATGAGATAACTAAAGGTGGATTTTTTTCATATATTGCTTCAAAAGGAGTCATGCGAGTAGTTGTATGGTAAGATGTGTTGTACCACCATTCAGCTAGGGGTAACCACTGATCCCACTCATTTTACCTCTCAGATGAAAAACACCTCAAATATGTTTCCAAACACTTGTTGACAACTTCAGTTTGACCATTAGTCTGAGGATGATAAGTTGTGCTGAAATGCAATTGGGTTCCATGTAACATGAACCATTCTTGCCAAAAATTGCTGGCGAAAGTGGGATCTCGGTTAGAGACAATAGAGTGAGGCATGCCATGAAGCTTGAAGATATGATCCATGAAAAGTTGAGCCATTGTGGATGTGGTAAATGGGTGTTGAAGGGAACATAAATGAGCATATTTGGAAAGACAATCAACTACCATCATGATGACTAAGTTATTGCTTGATTTAGGTAACCCAACAATGAAATCCATAGAGATATCCCTCCAAATAGTGGGTGAAATCGGAAGCGATTGTAGTGTGTTGGGGGCTTTGTCTATTTCTTCCTTGTTGTGTTGAAAAAAATCACATTCTTCCACAAAGGTATGAACGTCCTGCTTCATACCATCCCAGAGAAGAGAACGTTTGACCCTGTCATAGGTTTTGGTAAACCCTGAGTGCCAACTGTGGGTGTAGGATGAAGCTCATAAAGCATCGTGGATTTAAGTTGTGACTATTTACTTAAATACAAACTACTTTTGTAGCGAAGCTCATCATTGTGCCAAGAGTACCATGAGGAAACTGTAGAATTTTCTTGCAATTGTTGGATTAGACGCAGAATTTTGGGATCTTGCAGCCATTCCTGGCGAACAACTTGGAGCCAATCTGGTACAATGAGGGAGATGAAAAAGAGGGACCCTTCATCTTCATATTTTCTTGAAAGAGCATCATTAACGACATTGTCTTTGCATTTCTTGTAAATGATCTCATAATCATATCCAAATAGCTTAGTCACCCATTTTTGTTTCTCCGAGGATGAAATTCATTGCTCCAAAAAATACTTGAGGCTCTAATGATCTATCTTAATTTGGAAGCATTGCCCCAATAGATAAGGGTGCCAGAGATCCACTGCATGAAAAATAACCAACATTTCATTTTCATAGATTAATTGGCCTAAATGTTGCTTCGATAGTTGTTTGCTAGTAAAGGCCAAAGGTCGACCATCTTGCATAAGGACTATGTCAATTCATCTCCTTGAAGCATCACATTCTAGGACAAAGGTCCTTATGAAGTCGGGAAGGGCCAGGATAGGAATGGTGCACATAGCCTCCTTCAAGGCTTGGAAGGAATGATCAGTTGTTGGAGTCCAAGTGAAAGCATTATTCTTAAGGAGGGCAGTGAGAGGCGCCACAATTTTTCCATAATTCTTAACAAACTTGCGATAATATCCCGTTAAACCCAGTAAACCATGCAATATATTGAGATTCTTGGGGTGAGGCCAATCCTGCATAGCTTCAATTTTCTTAGGATCCACCCTGACACCATCCTTGCCAACAATATGACCCAAGTACTCCACTTCTAAGGCTCCAAAAGCACATTTAGATTGTTTGAGGAAAAGTTGGTGCTAAGAGAGTAGATGAAGAACTTGATCCACATGAGAAATATGGGCGGTCCATGTTTTACTATAGATGAGAATATCATCAAAGAAAACTAAGACAAAATGATGGAGAAAAGGATGAAAGACATGATTCATGAGGATTTGGAAAGTGCAGGGAGCATTACACAAGCCAAAGGGAATGACCAAGAACTCATAGTGGCCCTTGTGAGTTCGAAATGCAGTCTTAGGAATCTCTACCTCTTTCATATGTATCTGCTGGTAGCTAGAATGAAGATCAAGTTTAGTAAAGTACTAGGCACCACTTAATTCATCCAAGAGATCATCAATGACAGGAATGAGAAATTTTTCTTTGATGGTGAGTTTGTTGAGGGCGTGAAAGTCAAGACACATGTGCCAAGATCCTTATTTATTAATTACCATGACCATAGGAGAAGAATAGGGGCTGGTGCTAGGACATATAACACCTGCAATGAGCAATTCTGGAACAATTTTCTCAAATTCATTTTTCTGGGCAAAGGGATGAAGATAGGGATGAACATTGGGAGGAATGCTACCGGGGATGAGGGGAATGGAATGATGATGAACACCATGAGAACGGGGAAGTCCCTGAGGAGTGGAAAAAACAATTTTTTGTTTGGAGAGGATGGATTAGAGTTCAGGATTTACAGAGGGTGTCTCAATGGCTTAAATGGAATGGAGTTGTGCAATAATGCTGGAATGACCTTTTTTGAGGAGATTTTACATGCAATGGGAATTGATGATCTCAGGGGAACCTACTGTGATGCCTTGGAACTTATACCTTTGGCCCTTCTAGTTGAATTGCATGGTTAATTCCTTAAAATCCATGAGGATGGGGCCAAGAGTCCTTAACCATTCTGCAGCAAGCACAATGTCACAACCACCCATGTTGATAGAAAACATATGAGAGAATTATATAGATAAGCTAACTTGTTTGCTTGTCGGTGGCCAATATGCGGGTCATGAAACTTAATCTAGAGGACATCAACTTTTTCTGTTTTGGTATAAGATTTGAGTATTCCATCTGCACCATGCACTAAGCCATCCTGTGAATCATAGTTGCAGGCATATATTTCAACTAGCATGTCTAATTTCAGGACAAGTTGCAAAGGAAAAGTGGATGTATGTTGATGACATGGTACATTTCCATGGCTGTCTTCTTCAAGGTCAATTGAATTTATGATGATATCATTGCCAGGCATGAGCGATAGCATGTACCTGTTATGCATTGCAACATCCTTATTCTTGTAGAATAGGTAAGGGAAGGTTGGGTCTATTGGTGCAGGTCACATGCACCTTGAATTGATATATGTTAAGTCATCACATGTTTGGATGTTTTTTCGCATTCTATTCAGAATTGCAATAAATGTTTCATTTGTCTAGCACATTGTAGTATGTAATTCAAAGCATTTTATGTTGTCTTTCCAAAAGTCACGTGTCACTGTTTGCATATTGACCGTAGGTTGTTAAAGTATAAGAGAATCTTGTATGGGTTGTGCCTGGTAAAGATCCCCATAGAATATCATATCAATGTCCCCAAATTATTTGGTCTGCACATGTTTTATGTTTCTTAGTCAATTGTCAATGGAATATAAGAATCGACTTCCAATCAAAGATGCCTCATCTATGAAGACAAGTTGTAGTTCGTCATAAAGATTAGATAAGGTATATATCATTTCCTTGTTGAGTGGAAGAAAATGTGACTTGTTAAAAGGCATTAACAATGCGAAGTGGACTATTGTTCCACCTGCATTATATTCAACATTTCCTGTATATGCAACTATTAGTTCCTTTGGTTTCATACACTCGAACTGTTTGAATCATAGATTCGTATAAGAATTTGGAATAGTGATTTTACTGTGAATGCCTTTCATGTTCTTGCCCCGCCTGTAAGGAACAAGTGCACAAGAATGTGCATATTTAATCATTTTTTCATTGCAATGTCCTTTAGGATTGATTGTTGTTCTCTATTCAACAGTCGTCTAACTCTGTAGTATTCGTCATTTTTGATAAAGAAAGGATGTTTTGTGACTTTAAACCCAAGATCGATATGTTTTTCAATGGCAACTGCTCGAGGACAAGGAAAATATGCTTGCAAGTCATAGGACTCACAGAGAGTTCTAGTTGTTTTATGGTTTGTTAATGTCTCATCAACATTGTCAGGGTTTTCTAGTTCATCAAGTGCACTTTCTAAATCACCCCATGTTGGGTTGAAATTTTATGTAAATCTAGCCTCATTGATTTGTAATGTAGTCTCATAAGCAGTATGTGTAGCTTCCCATGTAGGGAAGTTATGTTTTAATGTGTTTTCATTTTGATCAAATGGAACGTACAACAATAGTTTTTCTCTACAGAAGTTTTCATAGTCGATGTGTTTGTTGTATTTGACAAAGCGTATTACATTTGGTTTTTTTCTTTTTGATAAGGGTGTACCATTTTTTTTGTAATGCGATACAAATTCTGCAAGACATATATGCTTAATAGGAGGTGGACACTGGAGGTAGTAATCAATAACAGAGCAACAAATCACGTCCTCTGAATTATCAGGCTCTTGTTCTAGCAAAGATGGTGGTTTAAGAATGAATGTGCGTGTGTCAAGTGGAGATGTGTTTATGAAGACACATTTCCTTGCACTATAGTTCAGAGGCAGGGAAAGTGCGATGTGGAATGATTGTTGAGCAAGCATTTGTTGAAGATTAAGTAATGTATTTCCAAGTGTACGTATCATTTGCATAGAATCAATTTGATTTTTTTCATGTTCTCTGCGTATTCTTCTGAATGCACTTATCATAGATTTATCAACCTTTGTCATGTACGAGGTACAATACGATGCCGAAACATATGCATTGAGGACATACTGTGCATCTGTATTTTCATTCCACATAATTGGCATGTCCTTGGAGAAATCATTGTTCCAAATATGTGAAAGTTTTCGTTTAAGGAAAATTGTTGGTTGTTTAAGTGTAGATTTTATCACTTGGATGTACTCATCTTCTGTTAGATTTAGTTCTGCCAATAAGTCTTCAAAGCTCATTAAGTCATTAAAGTCTCGTTGTTCCAGAAATGAGAACAAAAATTTTGATTTCTCAATGATAACATTGTCCTCTAAACTAATTGGTTCTATGATTCTTGTTGTTCTCATTGGTGACATAGGGAAGTTGTATCTACAATGTGAATTCTTTCGTTTTTTACAGCTTTTTTGTAAGGCCTAAATTACAGAGCCTCATATAAATAAATACTTTCTAATCTACTACTTTAATTGTTGTAACTTAGTTTATAATTTCCTTTCTTGATTTTCTTTCTACCAACAACCTTATCCCCCCATTAATTTCCCCAACAGCCTTATCCCCCCCATTAATTACTTCACCCACCCTTTAATAATAAAATAATAAAAGTCTGATTTAATATATTTTAATAATTAATTAAATTAAAAAAAAAACTATGATAAAAATTAATTGATTTGGGTTGTTCCATAAACCCACCCTTCAAGAAACTTCGTCCTAAAGTTAGAGTAATTTACAATACAAGGGTAACGACACATGATTCATACATCAACATCAAATATGCAACATCATCAATTTAAAACGCTTACACATACTAGTGTACATGTGCAAGGCATACATGTGTAGCTAACACATACATGACTCGTATATGTACTAATGAAAATGATTATCACACCTAAATTAATTATTGTATGCGTCCAATCCAATCAACAAAACCAATCATTTCATAAAAGATAGTAAACTATTTGAAATGTTCACGGAATCCCTCAATTACAATAATTTAGCACAAGAAACATTCACTTAGATAATTGTAGTTTGGTTAAGTAAATACACACACACACACACATATTTATTTATTTTCTTTTTTCCAAAAAGAGGAAATCAAGAAATTCTTCTATAAAGCGAAACTCACACACTCTCAACTACTTCTAGTCATCATTCCTCCCTAACTTACTTTCATCTTCCATCCCTATCCTTCCTCTGTTGGACTATCTTGGAGCATCAACTATATTGACCTAACTCCAAATAGAACACATAAGCGGAAGTGTCAACTCTCTTGACCAAGCTTCCCTAGCAGGCAACTGACAATCATCATCACACGTCTAGGGGAGCGTGAGCTAACACAGTCTTCCCATGACTCCAGGTTTTAGAGGATACACAATGGGAAATGCCTCACCCCTCCTAATAGAACTAGGTTCAACACCCTACCATGGAACATACAATGGCATTGTGTTGCTGGAAATTTTGTCATCGTATATTCAGTTTTAGTCAGTCTCACCACCTGAAAAACCTGCATTGGTCCTCATATCATAGCAATGCATTCGAACCAACATAATTTCACATACAAAGATTCATACCATATTGTTTCTCGGTCGGTGTTCACGAAATCAACCTTTTATTATCATTATCCTTTGGTTATTTCATAGACCATTAACCTGCAAATTAGTCTATAACTCAAACTCATACATATCTATGCATTATCATCATGTAAATGCATTTAACCATAATCTCAATTCGGTATCCACGTACCAACAACTTTAAATGTCAAAAATTTCAAGTTTAGAAATAGATTGCATAATATCCATCATAATTCAAATAATATTAAACATTCATAGAATTGACATTCACATAGGTTCATACATCTTAAAAGTTCAGGTGTATCATTAATAGTTTCACAGTGAATAGAAAATAAAAATGATTAGGCCTTAAGTAATTCTAGTTGTCTAAGTCAAAAAGTGGCATTACATACACCCAACCTTTGAGAAAACAAATTTCCAAGGTGGTCAAAAAATTGAGGGATGATCTTGTTGTAAGGTCTTGACATCCTCCCAAGTAGGAGATCCTAGGCTATACTTGTCCCACTGGACGTTAACTTGGTCTACCAGACAGTTCCTGAGCTGTCAGACCCTACAGTCCAATATGCGTAACGGTTCTACCATGAGGGTTCTCGCGTCCGATACCTGCAATTCCTTATAATTCAGTTTATGAGATTCATCAGCAAAATAATGACGTAGAATAGATACATGGAAAACATTATGAGTTTTATGCAAGTGGGGTGGTAGTACGAGACAATAGGCAACGATTCCAATTCTCTCTTGGATTTTGAACGGTTCTATAAATCGAGGCGGAAACTTTGTTACCTTCCTTAACTGAATGGTACTCTTATTAGGCCTGATACGAATGAAAACTTGATCTCCCACTTTATAACTTCGGTCATTCCTATGTGCATCAACATAATTTTTCTGTCTATCATGTGATTCCTTTAGTCGTTGCCTAATATGAATCACTTGTTCCTCCATCTCTTGAATCAATTATGGCCCAACTATCACTCGGTCTTATAACCTTTCCCAAATCAATGGTGTCCTGCATGGCCTTCCATACAAAGCTTCGTAGGGTGGCATTCCAATGGAACTATGAAAACTATTATTGTAGGTGAACTCTACCAAAGATAGGTACTTCTCCCAATGGGTTTGATTATCCATAACATACATCCTAATAATTTCTTCCATAACCTGATTTACTCTCTCAGTTTTCCCATTTGTTTCAGGATGATAAGTTGTGCTTAAGTTCAACTAAGTCCCCAACGCTGACTGCAAACTTGTCCAAAACCTAGAAGTGAATCGGGAGTCCCTATTTGAAATGATCTTCTTGGGTAACCCGTGCAAATGGATAACCTCACTTATAAACATGCGTGCCACATCAGTGACATCATAAGTGTCTCTAACTGGAATAAAATGAGCACTCTTGGTCAACTTATCAACTATCACAAGAATGGCATTGTGTCTATGCGATGTGAGTGACAATCCCACAACAAAATCCATATAAATGACTTCCCATTTGGACATAGGAACATCATGCAGTTGTAGGAGACCTACCAGGTGGTGGTGGTCATCCTTTACTTGTTGACACTCTAGGCACTTGGTGATGAAATGGACTACATCATGCTTCATGCCTACATAGAAGAAAAGCTTCTTCATGTATGTGTACATTTTCTTCACACCCGGATGTGCACAATAAAGTGCTCTATGGGATTCCTTGAGTATGATGCTTCTAATATCCCCACCTTCGAGGATGTACATCCTTTCCTGATACCTTAACAATCCATCTTCTTCCAGGCTATATCCTTCATAATTTTGATCTACTTACCTCCCACTCTGAAGGGTTGAAGTAACCTTTAAATACCAACTATCTCCAAGGAGTTGCCCCAACACACGCTCCCTCAGATGAACTTTTAAGGGTACTAAAGAGAAGACATGTGGTATCCTGCTCAAGTCATCCACGACCACATTCTCCTTTCCCTTGATGTACAAAATTCCAAAATCGTACTCCCTCATAAACTCACTCCATCACCTCTGCCTGGCATTGAGATCCCTTTGAGTGAAGATATGATTTAAGCTTTCATGATCCATTTTGAGTTCAAAGTTTCGCCCCACTAGATAGTGCCTCCAAAGTTTCAAAGCTAGCATTACAACTGCCAACTCTAAATCATGAGTAGCGTAAAGCTCCTCATGTTGGTTCAAATTTCTTGATGCATATGCTATCACTCCCCCATCCTACATTAGCACGACCCCCAACCCTTGCTTCGAGGCATTTGTGCATACTGTGAATTCTTTTCCCATATCTGACACTCCAGAATTGGTGCACTAGTTAGCAACCTCTTAAGCTCGATGAATGCAATATCACATTCTTCTGTCCATTCATACATGACCCCCTTATGCTGCAATTTGGTGATGGGTTTTGTTATTTTAGAGAACCCTTCCACAAATCTTCGATAATAACCCTCTAGCCCCATGAATATTCTTACCTCATGAGCATTTTTCGGCATTGGCCATTCCATAATGGCCTTTACCTTTTCTGGGTCCACAGAGATTCCTTTACTGGAAATGATATGACCTAAATAGTGAATTTCTTTTTGGAAGAAAGAACACTTCGAAAACTTGCCATACAATTTGTTCTCTATAAGGCATGACAACACCACTCACAAGTGTTCCTCATGTTCTCTTTCGTTCTTGGAATAGATGAGGATATCATCCAGAAATACATGTACAAAGCGGTCTAAGTATTTTCAGAATACACCATTCATGAGGCTCATGAATATTGCTGGCGCATTCGTCAAACCAAAAGGTACTACAACGAGCTTGTAATGCCCAAACCGAGTTCAAAATTCATTTTTAGGAATATCGCCTTCCTTAATCCTTAACTAGTGATACCCTGATCGTAGATCAATTTTTGAGAACACTGCTGCTCCTTTCATCTGATCAAAGAGATCATCTATCCATGGAATTGGGTACCTATTTTTCACTGTAGCATGGTTCAATTCCGTGTAATCTATACACAGTCGTAAGGAACCATCCTTCTTCTTCAAAATAATTACTGGTGCACCCCAAGGTGAGACACTAGGCCTTATTAGCCCTAATTCAAGTAGTTCCTTCAACTTCATATGCAACTCACAAAGTTCTAGCACTGTCATCCTATACAGAGTCTTGGAAATTAGCTCCGCACCAAGTTTTAGCTCAATGGTAAAATCAAGCTTCCTCTTAGGAGGTAACCTTGGAAACTCTTTCGGAAAAAGATTTTTAAACTCTGAAAATACTGGATACTAATCCAAGGAGGGTCCTTTCCCTTCATTGACTGCTTCCACTACATATAATCGACAACCTTACCTCATGCAATGTTTAACCTTCATGGTCGAGATAAAGCATAGAGACACCTTCCTCTGTACACCATGGATCTCTATTGACGTCCCTTCATCATCAACACAAAGTACCCTCTTCGTGAAACAATCTACCAAAGATCGATGGGCTTCTAACCAGTCCATTCCAATGATTAGGTCATACGTCCCCATAATGGTGACGTACACCTTCAACCTAGTAGTACAAACTCCCAAGTCTACTAGACAATTATCGACGCTAGGTCCTATCATTTGTTTTTTCCCCAAAGCCATCTCAACTTGTTTAAAGTCATTGTGCTCGTAGGATGCCAACCCACACTTTTCTAGTGCACAAGGTGGAATGAAACAATTTGTAGCACTAGAATCAAATAAAATTTTAACATCGACGTGATTTAGCGTACCTGACGACTCTACCACCGTGGATTGATTTTTCACTTGGCGATTATTAACCATTGCATAAATCTGGTGGCTAATACTCCCTCTTCCCATCGGGGCCTTTCCTTCTCTATGCACAAATCCTACTTGTGACTCTGGGCAATCACGCTAGTAATGGGGTCTTCCACACCCCCAACAAGTAACACGATATGGAACCTGCACACTACCCTGTGACAGTTTCTGAAATGAGTTCCTTCCCTTGGAGCCCATGCCCCTACTTGCTTCTCCCTTAGAAGGTCGTGAACCTGCCTGCGTCGTTGGTGATGAGTGGGATGTTTCACTCGCTGCCATTGAAATACCTATAGAAACTGCTCTAGGTGCGACTCTATTGCCATAAGGAGGTGGCTTAGAGCTTCCTCCCCCACGAATCCAAGATGTTGTGGAAAGGTTGATCTCATACCTCCATTTAAGCTCATATGCTCCTCCAAGTAATGTACATTTTCAACTGCTTTAGCTATTGAAGACAGTTACCACATCTGTACCATGGCCCTTATCTTAAGGTTTAACCCGTACACAAAAATCTCTACTTGTCATTGATCAATGTCCATGTACGATACATATTTTATCAACTCCATGAACCTGATCTCTTACTCTTCCATAGTCTTGTTTCCTTGAACTAGAGCATGAAATGCTCCTATCTGTTGTTCCTCGTAGTATGCAAGAAAATATTTCATTCGGAACGTTTCCTCAAAAAGCTCCCATGAGATGGTGTCTGGGGTAAGGTGCAACTACCTCTCCAGGTTACCCCAACAGTTCAAGGCACTATCCCTCAACTAAAAGATCGCTATTTTCACCTTTGATGTGGAAGCATAGTCTCTTAAGGCGAAACATCGTGTCATTCCTTCCAACCATGCCTCCACATGTTCACTTGCACAACCCCCAACAAAATCTGGGAGTTTGATCTTTTGTAGTTCTCTGGTGATGTCCCTTGGTGGAGGCCCTCCCTTTGAGTCCCTTGGCGCTTTAGGGTTACCAACTCCAGATGGTGGGGGTTCCACTTCGACATCTGTTGACTGACGTCCCTTTAATGTCTCATTAATAGCCTCCAAAGAGCGCAAAATGAGAGCTAATTCAGACGATGGTGGTGGAAACACTAACGTTGGTAGTCCTTGCGACGATGCCCCTCGACCTCGATTTCCCCGAGTCCTAACCATTTTAAATGATTGAATCTGCATAAAAAAAATGCTTATCAAGGAAGAGTTTAAGGCATTCCACATTTGCTCAACTTATACTTGTAAACATTGGGTTAGGCGTAAGTTTTTTTTTTTTACTTGTTTGTAAACAGACGTTACTCTCTTTAAGGTAAGTGGCTTAGGTTAGGGTTAAATCATCTAATCTTGGTAAATTCATCTAGGTAAGCTACTAGCTTTGTCTCCTTGCTAACTATGCTAGCAACATAATGTACTCGCCAATTACTCTAACTTAACTATTTAGTCAAGCATTTAACCCTTCCCTATATCAATATACTACACTCATATTAACCATCCTTATAATATTATTATTATATATATCCTTGTAATACCAATTTCCATATGTTTGTCATTCATTACTTTAATCTTAGTTAACCTACTATTTAACCCTTTATTTACCACTTCCATACATATTTTGTAATATAACAATACTTTTATTTTTATTTTTATAAAGGTTTATAACCATAACATATATACACCTTTATAATCCTTCATATATATATCATTTTGAAATAATTTTTTTTATCCCTTTTTGTTAATGAAATTAAATCAAATTTAAATTAATTTATTTAAATTTAAATTTATAAAAATATTATCACCCCTAAATTAAATTAAAATCAAATTTATTAAAAAAATAACTAACTATAAATTAAGTTAAAATTGAGTTTAAATAAATAAAACTAAATTCAATTTTAATTTAATTCAAATAAATATAACTAAAGTTTTTTTTTTTTTAATAAAATGAAATTTAAATTAAAAAAATAATAATAAAAGAAAAGAAAGAAAACAATTTAATTGATAAATAATTAAAAAAATGACTTACCCGACAGGTAACGTGTACCTTGCATATGATCCACGTGTTACTCCCTCTCATTTCTGTAATTAAAAAAAAAATCGTGAACATTTAAACCCTAATCACCACCATTCCTTTCTCATTTTCTTGGTTGTATGGCACGTTTGTACGTAGAGGGTGAAGGAGGGAGTTTAGGCGTGGCCATGGGTCCATGGTTGGCTGCCTGAAGGGTGCGACCATGGATGCCTGACCGAACTCTTCCTCCAGATCTCCACGAGCTCGACAAAGGCAACATACCCACAATAAGTTGCAGTTCAAACCTCGTTGGGGCTTGAATGTAGCGTGTTGGTTTGCACCCGATGGTTAGGTCACTGGTTCTATTCTCACGGTGGCCAGTTCATAGCATATTTTTTGAGAGCCCCAGTCATTTTGCATATTCAGTGACCTGTGGGCTCAAATGTGGCTCCTTCCTCAGTCTCGAGAGCTGAGCTATGGCGTGTGTTGGTTGCTGCGTTGGCTGGGACTTGGAAATTTGCACTAAATATACACCTGCGGGTGCTAGGTGGGAATGATTGTCGATGCCTTAGCTCTCGGTGCTTAGTGGATTTCAGTGACATGTTGGCTAAACATGGATTTTTGTGTTGGCTCTGCCTGCGCAGGTTCGAACTCTGCTATCGACGCATTGTGCACATATGTTGTCCCTTCATGAGATCTCTTCTCTTTGTGGCTTAGTTCTAGTTTGGTGTTGTATGATTTGGCATGCTTGGAATGTAGGCTTGGATGCTCGATGGGTATAGAGACATGGTCTCTCTTGGGTGTGGTGCTTGGTGCTAAGATCGCCATTCCAAATACTCTGGGCAGAAGGCGCTAGGCTTGGCAGAGGTTGAGGGTTCAACCCTTTCGGCCAACGCTTTGTGCTAAGCTCGAATGCTGACTTGGTGTCAAGATTTGGTCTTATGCTTGGAGGTTAGGGCTTGTGCAATGAAACACCACTTGTGGGATCCCTCCTTCATGGCTAAGCTCTTGTTCTCAGTTTTGAGCATTGGCTTGTGTTTGGTGCTTAGCTCTCTAGTGTTAGGGATTGATAGGTGTAAGCCCAATTTTTTTATTTTTTATTTTTATTTTTGTTATATTATTGCATTTTTTTTTGTATATATAGGGAAATTTCATTGACACATGTTCTCCCTTGTGGCTCCTCCTTGTAGGTTTGGCACTTGGTCTTGGCCATTTGTCGATACTTGGTATAACTCTCGGGTTCTCAGTCTATAAATGGATATTGGGGTCGATAGGTTTACGCCAATATTTTTACTTTTATTATTTGTTATATTATTGCATTTTTTTTTATATCTATCATTGCATTTTTTTTTTGTTATTGCATCTAACCCTTATAGCTATTTCCTCCCGGTCTTTTGCAGGTGAGGATGTTTGCAGGTACAGAGGTTGGAACAATGGAACTAGGAACATATGAACACGGGACTAGAATATGTGTGGCATGGTCTTTTCCCTGGTGCACTCACCCTCTTGTCCAATAATTTTCTGAGTAGTTTCCTTAGGGTTCCAGGGTCATTTATGGGTTATTTTTGGTTTAATTAAGGGTTATAAATAAAGGGTAGCTGCATGAACCTGTCCAAGGTTCAGGTTGTAGGTTACATGCTATCTTAGGAACTAGTTTACACAACTAAGTGGTTGTTCAAGACCAAGGTTTCAATTTTGAAACTGGGCTCTGATACCATTTGTAAGGCTAAAATTATAGAGCCTCGTATAAATAAATACTTTCTAATCTACTAATTTAATTGCTGCAACTTAGTTTAGAATTTCCTTTCTTGATTTTCTTTCTACCAACATAATCATTGTCAACAACATGATAATCAACAACAAGCTAATAATAACAACATAGTAACAACATAGTAACAACAACATACTAACATCATAATAATCAACAACAATATAATGACAACATATCACTAGTAAAATGCATAAAGTATCTACCTCAACCTGTAGCTTAGTTGATTTAGCCCCTTTCCTGGTTGTTGATGATCCTGCCCAACTGACCAAATTGAATATTAACCTCCCAGCCAACTAGGAACAACCTCTCCATCTCCCTAGCTCCAAGAATCCTTGTGGTTTTCTGCCCCCCAAGCCCAAAATTCCCAACAACAACAGTGCCCTGTGAGAGTTTCCAAAATGATCTGTTCTCCCAATTTTCCTGCTCCTCATCCTTCACCTCTTCCAGCCATTTCCAATGCAGAATCAATCCCATCTCAAAGTCCCCTCCTCTCTTCCTTATCCTCCTCTCTCAAATCCCCCTCATTAATTTCCCAACAACCTTATCCCCCCATTAATTTCTCCAACAACCTTATCCCCCCCATTAATTACTTCACCCACCTTTTAATAATAAAATAATAAAAGTCTGATTTAATATATTTTAATAATTAATTAAATTTAAAATAATAAAAAAAAACTATGATAAAAATTAATTGATTTAGGTTGTTACATTCTTGTATGGTAATGTCTATGAACTTTGGCAAGTTCTGGATCCAAATGGTCCGTGTTGCATGTTATGTATTTGTCCAGAAACTGCTCGATTTGTGAGTTGTTGTCATTTCCATAGACCGATGCACCCTCTATCCTTAACAGTGCGTGGTCATGCTCACTCCCTCTATTTTGGAACTTGATCACAAAATAGTAGTTTGATATTTTTCCGAAGAACATTTCATCATGACATATCAATTGCCTCAAAGCATTTACTTTATGTCTATAGTAACGAGTACATGTCACTGGGTATTTTCTTATGAGGTAGTCAATGTCATCATTTTCCAGTGTCTCAATTTGTTTTTTCCTTTTCCTGTTCCTATATAATGTAGACACCGTAGTCACCAATGAACCCCAGTGATGCTCTGCACTTGTAAATGTGATGAAAAAAGTTGGAGGTCCCAATCGTCGGATCATTGCAAATATAGTTTTCTTGTTTTGTTGCAAGTAGTCAGGAGAGATGCGAATGTTTTTGAAATCTATGCATCCAATATCAGATTTTAGGATTTTTTCTAGGTTTTCTTTGTACTTGACATCTTTGGCCAATAAATTTCTTCCTCGTAGCTGCCCTTTTCTTATTCGCACCCACATGCAAGGGAGCACTTTCTCAATTATTATGTGCATTGTTTTGAAAAACAAATTTGTTATGTGACAGGAGAAGTCACCGCTTGAATGTAGCAGTTCCCATCAAACTATTTTTTGGTAGCTGAATCTTTCCATGATGTCATTGGCACATGGATCTCCATAGGACAGTGTTGGGAAGTTCATTTCCTCAACAAATTTGTCCTTGAATATTCCAAGTGGACGTTTCCCTTCAATAGGTGAAATTTTGACAATCTTGTCTTGCAATTCATGAATGCGTTGTGAGTCAGTGAATCCATGTATCAATGTTTCAACAGGTCTTTCATTCTATGATTCATCGCTTGTATCAAATTCACTAGTAGTGTCAAAAGTCTGTGCAGAGTTGTCATTTCCTTGTTTAAGAACATGGTTCCAATTCTCATTTATACAAATGCTTTGTGCTTTGTACAGGGTCCTGGAACATAATTCTTTTAATGCTTTCATGACAATGTGCACACACACTCTACCTGTTTGGTATGCATTCTTGTATTGCAAACATCTTTTGAGAGCTACAACAATTGTCATTGTTTCATTCATGCATTGTGGCAGTGCTTTTTGCACAACATCTAGTTGGACATGCACGTTAATAATTGATCCTGTTAAGCCCATTTAGGGTCCTTTATAGCCCTAGGGTCTGATTTGTGCAAATGAAATTCGCAGAGACACAAGTCTCTCTTCAAGTTCTGTAAGTGTACTTACATATGGTAGTGGTGTGTTACATCTTATTTGGCCAGGTGTTGCAAATTGTGGCAGTTTTCCATTTTCAAGTGATCATTTGCATGGAAGACAAATTTTTCTAGTGGAAAATGTTCTATCATTTAGTGTCAAGCTGATGTATTATTTTCGCAAATCAGGGGTGAAAGACTTAGTGTTTTTTGTGAAATTCAATTCTTCGCAAATCACACATGCAATGGAAGGAGTGTCTTTATTTTGTTTCATATAAGTCTGCTTTGCATCTCTCTTTCCTAGACGAGGATGCATAGCAAGTGTTTGTTGGTTTTCAATGCTAGTATTGCAGAGTGTTGGCTCTAATTTACGATATGTGATTTTACCCTCTCAGTCAGTATCATGACAACTTTGGTATATGTAGTTGCACCTGTTTCTCTCATGTATTTATTTTTTCAACATGTGGTAAGTTAACTTATGGTTTCCACTCGAAACTACTTTCACTTGCTGACAAGCCATGTTGAAGGTGGAATCGACATTTGTTATGAGAATTTCCTCCTCACCATCTTGATGGTGCAAAGGGTGATGGTCTTTGTCATTGGACATGTGGTGTTTGTGTTCAGTAGGAAGTGTGTAAATGCACTCATGTTGTGCACACACAACTTTTTTTAGGTTGTGATATGTGAGTTTGTGTTTCTTGGGAGAGCTCCCTTTCACCTCCTGATGATCGATCATACAATTCAGAGGTCGAGAAGGAAGTGCACCAACGTATTTATTTCTTTCACGTATGACCTTTTTCAAGTTTTGATAAGTCAGTCTACATTTTTTGTTTAAGCTCTCTATGACCTAATGACAATTGGGATGAGTTTCATCGTGATTTGACAATATGCGATGCTTATGTAGATTCAATGTGGTTTGGTTAGCATGGACAATGAATCTTGAACTGGAAGTATTTCTTATCAAAGGTTGATAATGAATGTGTGGCGTATCTATTTTCGACGATACGATGTCAATTGTTCAATTGTAGTTTGAATCAATACAATAGAAATGGACAATACCCTTTGAAAGGGTTGACCAGACCTAGATATTTACTATGAATATGATAGATATCCATTGTAAACAAAATTTCCCACCCTCTATATTTCCTTTCTCATATGGCATTGCCATGTTTACAAGGTATTGTTGCCAACTTCCAATTGTCAACATGCTTTCTATGAGATATGGTAGAAGGTGTTGATGCAAGAAGTTAAATGCCTATTGACTGCCACCTATAATTGCATTGCAAAAGGATTGCATAGTGTAAAGGCACAATGAGTGCACATCAAACTTTGTTGCTATCAAATAGAAAATTGCATTGAACAGACTATCTCCACAAGTAAATGTAATAGTTGTTGCTATCTGCAATCCATGAGAGTGTATATGATGCATAATTTGTTTCCAATGCGATTGAAGGCCTTTGCAGGCGAGGGACAAGTAAATATCATATCCTCCAAGATTTCATATGGATAAGTTTTTATAGAGTAGTGGTTCATAATGACCACTTAGAGGATTGGCATCATGGAACAAGATGCAATATGGATCTCTAGATGCACTTTTGTTGAATAGTAGATATCTTCTTTTTCTTGTTAATGACCAAATTCCAATTGATATATT
>ML829797.1:77577-100267 GCA_009831015.1 Picea engelmannii
TTATAAATAAATTTTTTTTTTAATCAATTCAAATGTAACTAATTTTAAACAATCAACACTTAATCTAATAATAGTTTTAAAGAAATAAATAATAAATATATATTTTTTAAAATAATAATTAAATTAATTAAATTAAAAAAAAAAAAAAAAAAGTTTTAAAACGGCATCGTGGGTCCTCGCATGAGGCCCACATTCCCCCCTCCCAAGGTCATTGCTACCCAAAACCCTACGCATACTCCCGGGCTCTCCATGTTAACTCCAATTTCTCTTTTCCTCAATCGTTTCTTCTTGCAAGGTCCTTGGCTACACGGTCGGTCGCCATGGCCATTCCTTTTGCTCTTGGCGGTGGGTTAAGACTAGCGAGTGTTACAAATGCAGTGCATTGTTTGATGGAAGGTTCTCTTGGCTTGGTGCTTCTTCTTGGTTTTGGTGACTTACGTGTTGACTGTGTGTTGTGGTTGTAGGTCGCATGGATTCAGGAGAGGGAGCTAAGCCCTCGCGCCCCTGGTATTTGCTTGGCGCTGGTGCTCAAATGCCCCCGTGGGCTCGTCCCTTGTAGCCTGGTGCGCTTGTACGCAATATGTAGGTAGAAGCGATGGGGAATTAATGGGGCATTCACCCAACGCCCAGACTCCGAGCCACCATTCATCTTCTACACTCAAATCTCCCATCTACTTTGCTATATTCCTTCCAATCCTATTAAAGTCGAAGACAAACCAGGAGGATCTTATCTCCACGGTTACACGTTCCGTTTAACCATTACATTTGCTGCCCCTTCTTCTTGAGCACTCTCAGACTTTGGAGCATGCCTCGACCTAGATCGCGGAAGCCACCACCGCGACCTCGTCCAACCATTGCATTCATCCATTGGTGGAATGGAGACAAAGTTTGAAGCTTGGAAGCAGTAATGGCGGGTTTCTTTGTGGTTTGGTGCTTGGCCGCTAGGCTTAGCGTTTGGTATTGGGCGTTGGGATTTTTTTTTTCCAGCTTAATTTGTGTGTTCTGGTTGATGCTAACCTGCGTTGTGTTGATTGCAGGTGCTTGGCTTCTGTGTGGTTGCAGGTGTTGGTTTGTATGTTGTTGCTTTGGTAAATAACGCGTAGTGTATAAGGGCTCTGCTACTTGGGGCACCTCCTTGTGGCACTGTGTGGTGCACACTGCCTTGTCTTGTGTGGTGCATAGGTTGAGCTCCTTCTGGGCTCTCCTCCTTGTGCCATGTTTGGGTGCTATCCGATGACTTTGCATTAAGCGATCAATACTTGGTGTGTTGGTCCTCTATTTTCCTGTGAAGTGAAAATACAGAGACATGCAATGAGTTTCGAGGTTTCAAACAAACCAAATTTCGCTCCGATTTGGCCGTTTCAGCCTGCAGTAATTCCTGTAACCACACAAAACTTTGATGGTAAGAAACCCATATTCTCTAACTCTTGAGATTTGCTATAATTACCATATTCTGACGTGTAGTGCAGAATGCTTGACTCGTGGGTTTTCCTTGGCACCTTGTACATAGGCATTGAATTGTGTGACTCGATGTGTTTGCTATAATTACCATTAATTTGAATATAGGTTTTTGGGTGCACTGCAATGGATGCTTCCCTGAATTCCTAGTTTGTCTATAAATAAAGTTTTGAAATAACGCACCAGGCAAATCATTTCATGGTTATTAGCTGTAATTTGCATATTACAGTCTGTGAGAAGTGGTCCCTAATGATAGCACAATAATGAGTATAGTACTGTAACTATGTATGCAGAATGTAGCTCTTTTTTTTGTCTGATATTTGTGCTATTCATCTATGCACTAATTTGTAATTCATCTTATTCTTAAGAAACTTCCTTATCGCTAGTGACATGTATATATCTGTTTTTTTGTTGTCACTTTTACTCAAGCTGCCCCTCTGAGGAGACATTAGTAATCTGGCTTGGGAAATCTATAGTCCCATGGGAGCACTGTTAACTTCCATTTCAATCAGAAAAGTTGGCCGGTCAACATTTTTTTGTACTCCAATTCTGCTGGAGATTACAGTAAGTAGTGGGCAGATCTGATGTATACGCTTATTGTATGTTAGTGAAGCTTGTGAATTATGTCTTTATATTTATCCTGAAACTTATACCGGGTCATCTTGTACAACAATATGGATCCATTTGGCAATCCATTATTTCTGAAACGGTGCCCTTGTTTTGTTAATAAGCATTAGATGCTAGATTTATGAATTCAAATAATTTGTCATGTATTCTGCTTCCAATTTGGTTATGAAAAAAAAATGTTTTGCTTCTAAGTGAAAAGTGTGATCAGCTCTCAGATGATAGGCATACACTAGAATTGTCTTTGGTTAGTCATGAAAAGTCTTTTTAGTTGTGTACAAAGCACTTAAACTGTTGTTTTGTGGTGTCATTTGGAAGCAATTAGTGTAGCATTAACTTATTTCATTTGTGTAATTCTGAATTGTCTATTTTCATGTTTTTTTTTTTTTTTTTACAGTTTTGCAGGTGAACAGGTGTTGGTTCTAAAGAAAGAAAATTCAGTCGTAGGTAGGCCCTTAAGGCTCCAGTGATTCAAATTGAAGCTCTGATACCATGTGTAAGATCCTAGCTAACAGAAGCTAAAACTTAATAAATATATATTTTTTTAACATTGATATTTTGTTACTTCTTTTACGGTTCTATATTTAACAAGTTAACAAACTAACCATTCATGGTTCAACAAATTATAATTGAGCACATGAAATACAAATCATATATAGAAAAAAATACACAGCTTAGTAAAATAGTGAACCCTTATAACTATAATGACATAAATACCTCTCAGTGATGCTAATTTCCCGTCTTCGTTTGTCCTCGCTGCTCTGCCCAAACTCTGACCAAGCTGCTCTGCCCAAACTCTGCCCAAAACCGAATCTTTCCTCCCTTCCAGCTAGGAACAGAGCCTATCTGTCTCCCTAGCTCCAGGATTTCGTGAGGATTCCTGGCCCCCGAGCCCAAAACTCCCAGCAACCGATGATCCCCTGTAGCAGTCCACCCAAACTGCAAACCAGAAAAATACAGTCCCTAATCTCAAAATAATGCTTCCTTCCCCCAAAACTCAAAAGTGTCTCTCCCGAATGCCTTTGCCCCCTCATATCCTCCTTCCCATTCACCACCTCCTCCCTTCATTCAATTCCACCCACCTTATCCCTCCATACGTTAAGTTTTCTATTAAATAAATTAAAAATTATTAAACTTTTAATTCGTTACCCAAACATTAAATGAGTTAATTAATTAATCAACATACATTAAATAATAAATAAATAATTAATTAATATTATTAATAAATAATCATTATTTAACTAATATACATTAGGACAGTTCATTATTTAATTAATTATACTTGATAAACCTTAAGCAATTATTTAACTAGGGTTGTTACGGTATATATATTTACAATCGTATTTATCATTTAATTTCATCCTCACTCTTCACAAATCAACACTAAATAGATATGAAACGACTTGTTTATGTCTCCCACTCATAAAACTCACATAAATTGTCTGTGGGATAAACAAAAGGGGAAGAATTAGGCGTTCATGGACTTCTACCATAGGAATGGAACCGACACATAGCACAACTTCTCAAGGTTTCAATTATCTTACAAGATGAAGAAGATATTCTAAGATTGGGAACTGGGGCACTCATCCTGAGATAGATCAGTGAACTGTCCATTTAGGTTACAAAGAATTATTTCTACAAGACGAGGTCCATATGTGGAAATGGTGATGGAAGATTCTTTGGAAGACCCAAAGTCCAGTATAAAACTAACAACTATATGTGGTTTTCCTCAGAGAATAAAATATTTCCCTGTCGTAATATGAAAAGAAGGGATGGCAAGGTCCTCAAAGATGCTTGCTCTGCAATGAAAAATTTGAATTCGTCTGACAAATCCTTGTGCACTGCCATTTTCCAAAGAGCTATGGTATGATGTCCAGGACATGAAAATGGGCATATGTGATTGGAAGGGGACAACCTGGAAAATGTAGTAAACACTTGGTTTCAGGAACAAAAAGATGAAGAGAACATCCCATTTGATTTTTTTATATGTTAGTATGGCTATCACATAGGTGGGTTCTGTATCGAGCATTGACATGCCTGCGCGTTGTTTAAGGCCACTGGAGATAACTGAATGTGTAGACAGAAAGGAAATTAACGTTAAGGCGTCTCTTATTTCTGAAATGAATCTTAGACGTCAATCACTTTTGCAAACCATGATCTGGGTGACCCTTTTACTTTAGCGCCCTTGCTAAAGTTTTATCATTCTGCCAAATTTTGGAATTCTTCTAACCATACTTAGACATGGCGCCAATTCAGGACTTTGAGAGTTTTTAAATGTGAAGTGTGAAATTCTTCCAGAGTGACTTTCTCCCGGATTCATTAACTCGTGCCTACCATTAATTAACCCGAGATTACTTTAACCATCCTTATCAAGGACTTCAGTACTTCAACTATTCGACACTTCCGGAGTCTTCAAATGCATAATTTGTACAACTCCCAAAGTAGTACAGACATGTGCAATAAATATAGGTTGGCCACCGCACATGTGGGACTCCGAAAGATAACTAGCTAGACTAATTTAATCAAACAAAAACAATAACCAAAGCTCGTCGGTGCTAAGTATCCACCATGATGCAAACCCTGACATGTGGCTAACCATGTCTCATCCATACAAATAATAACCATCTACACAAGAGATCAGGTGCTCAAATATGCCCACGTCTACAAGCCATTTGTCACCTTCCTAAGCTCTTCGTTACCCTATGCACTGCCATATGTCTTTACACCTTTGTCACTGGGCTCCGATATGGAATCGTTTTTCTACCCTTTACGCCTACAACTCATCCCTTTGGTAAACACCTGCAGTGAACATAATGGCTTGCAATGGTTGCACAAGAGGGTGATTTAGTACCATCCCTCAATTGACAGAGCGACTTGCAATGTCTGCACAAGAGGTTAAACCAACACCATCCCAAAGCCGAGTATGTGAAGATGTAAGGTATGATCTATGCAACAAAAAAATCTTGTTAGTTGTTTTAAGAGGTATTGAATAGTATTGTACTAGTTAAAACCTGTGGACTCATAGCCTAATCCTCCACAATCCCTTGATTTTCCAGAACCTATTGATAATCCCCCTAGTCCTACGATTACACATCTTGTTTCTCACAAGTCTACTGATCCCCATCCCATAATATACAAAGAAAGCAATGTTCAAACTCCACTACCCACTAAGACTTTAACTTGCCAACAAAGGAGAAACAAGAACAAATGTTTGGACTTGGGTCATTTTGTTTTTCAACTTCATTGTCCACCCAGGATTTGCATTTCAGGTCCTGCAACTTATTTTTTTATAACTTACTAAAATATGTCACTGATAAAGATGAATAAGGATTGACAATGTTGTCAAATTTTCTTGCAGCTTGCTTAACTTTGTACCATACGTATCCCTTCTATACCTAGCTGCATTTTTCTTCTACAATAAAATTTTGCAAAGGCAACAAGCTTTCTTGTTCAACACTTTTCGGGGACAAAAATACATTCTTGTTTCCTTGATCCTAGTAGTCACATTTAAGGATGTTCTGTAAGAGGGTGATTTAGTACCATCTCTCAGTTGAAAGAGCGATTTGCAATGTCTGCAAAAGAGGGTAAATCAACACCATCCCAACCCCGAGTATGTGAAGATGTAAGGTATGATCTATGCAACAAAAATTCCTATTAGTTGTTTTAATAGGTATTGAATAGTATTGTACTGGTTAAAACCTATGGACCCTTAGCCTAATCTTCCAGGATCCCTTGATTTTCACGAACCTATTGATAATCCCTCTAATCCTGCGATTACACATCTTGTTTCTCACAAGTCCACTAATCCCCATCCCATAATCTACAAAGAAACCAGTGTTCAAACTCCACTACCCACTAAGAATTTAACTTGCCAACAAAGGAGAAACAAGAACTAATGTTTGGACTTGGGTCGTTTTTGTGTTTTATCTTCATCGTTCACCCAAGATTTGCATTTCAGGTCCTGCAATTTTTTTATTTTATAACTTACTGAAATATGTTATTGATAAAGATGGGTAAGGACCGACAATGTCATTGAATTTTCTTGAAGCTTTCTTAAATTTGTACCATACTTAGTCCTTCTATACATAGCTGCATTTTTCTTCTATAACAACATTTTGTAAAGGCCATAGACTTTCTTGTTCAACACTTTTCGGGGATAGCAATACATTCTTGTTTCCTTGATCCTAGTAGTCACATTTAAGGATGTTCTGTAAGAGCATTTTCACTCAGTTATTATTTCTAGATTTTTTTATATTTATTTTGATTTTCAACACCTCCAAGTATTGAACATTCCTACCTGCAAACTATAAATAGTAAACAACAAACAACAAATAGGAATGAAACCATGGTAGTGAAACTTACTCGTGAATGGTGAACGACAAAATCGCAGGTCCAATTATGAGTACATGATCTCAACCCTGCAAACTACAACAACAAGTCCAACTGTGGGTGCAGGACCTCAACCTTGCAAAGTTGAAGCAAACAATAGTGCATGATTTCAACCCTGCAAAGTGAAAGAACATGTTGAACTGTGGGTGCAGGAGTTCAACCTTGCAAATTTGAAACAAACAAGAGCAATAAATAAACAATAAACCAGTGAGCAAGCACCAAGAGGTCCAACTGCAGCTTTAGGAACCCAACTTTGCAAAGTTGAAGCAAACAACAATAAGGAGCATCCATCGAACCAACGAACCAACGAGCAAGCAAAAACTAGTGAACCAGTTAAGTATATATGTATTCTCAATGATGACTAGATTACATTCCAAATACAAAAGAAATATGAAAAATATGATGTAGAATCAACTCCATCATTATAGTCGACTATGCGAGTGTCGGTGGACAACAATATTGCCCAAACTCACTGCATACAATATTGTATCCAAAAATTGGAGGAAAATGTATTGTGACAGGCCTGTTAAGTAAACACTTAAGGCTGTCAAGACTTTTAAGGGCCTTGTGCTATGTAAACATTTAAAAAAGAATGCATTGTGTCAGGCATGTTTAAGTACTTAAAAATGAGTATCGATGCTCTAAACTTTGGATATGTAAACATTTAAATAATAATAATAATAATAATTCAGAAAGAGTGTAGATGCTCAGAACTTTGGATATGTTAACATTTAAAAACTTGGGAATAACGAAGCTGACAATAAGACTTCTAATCTATTCTCCAATGAGATGATGACATATAAGGTTTTTTTTATTATATAAAAGATAATGCTTTTAGTTATCTAGTATGAACAATAGAGATTTTGGGAAAATTTATAGTCAAAGGACAAATTAATATGAAGTCAAATTCGACAGGGACTAATAACCTAAAATATATAAATAACCTAAAATTGGTTTTATTAATCAAATAAAAATGTTGCCCAATATGAAACCTATAAGACAAAATGCTACAACTGGTTAAGTTCCCAGTGGGTGAGATGTTTTTGTAACTTTTTGCAGTCACAACGAACAATAACTAGCCTACTATGCATCATTTAATGTTGTGACATATATATGGTATATACACGTTCTGACATATATGCCAATGCTCGTCATACACCCACAACACACACCCACAACACAAGGAATCCAAAATAGCAAAGCCTCGGGAGTTGGAGGGAGAAGGTTTTCATTTGAGTAAGCTGAAGAGTTTCCACCACCCTACAGGAAATGGCCAAGTTCCCGTGCAGAACATCCATAACTAAAGAGAAAAACTATATCCTTTTTAACAGATTTAGCTGGAATCCAATCGACACTTTTCCTGAATTCATCAAGGATCTGGAAGAGAGGAGGCTCTTTATCCTATGGTTTCCCTCCCTCGATCATATTGCCAGACAATTCACCTCTTCTCATTCAATTGCCAGACAATTCACCTCTTCTCATTCAACCATTTAGAATCAAATTCAACATCCATGTGTAAGTTTATATGCAATGCAAAACTCATAATCAAGCTAATAGTTGTGTTGTTGAACAAAGAGTAAAAGAGAAGGGAACAAACTCAAGTGAAAGGAAGATAATGGTATTTTAGCTTGTAGCTGGGTTGTACATAAACAAAGTTTGTTTCCAAGTTTAATAATAGAATAATGCCATCCGTGGACTGTTGGAAGTCATGTCTTTGTGCAACAAAGTCATGATTGATTTTCTCGTCCCAATCTTGAATGAACAGAGGTATATTTTCCAAATTGAGCAAGCATGCAAATAATATAAATACCTTGTAGAGATAACATAGTTATGCATAAAACTTGAATGAAAAGGCATGAGAACTCGAAACACATTGCAAAAGGTTTAGGGCCTTTGTTCATTTAAAAAATGCTACAATTAAATTGCAAGCAAGGACGAATGCATAATATGCTACATGGGGTTTCCAAGACTTTGGTTCCTTCTTATTAACAAAGAAACTATTACCTGTAGCTGCTAAGAAAAAGTGGGGGAACATGCGCGAATGAGCAATGACAAAGTGAGAGCGTGCATGGGAGGCTAGGAGGGACACTAACCAAGAGTATTCCAAACACAACTACATAGTGATATATTGCTAATCGATCAAAGTTTAATGGTTTATTTTGCTCCATGTTTGTTGGATGTCTTGAATTTGCAATTGTTGAGTTTGCTCCATGTCTGTTGGATGCCTTGAATTTGCAATTGTTGAGTTTGCTCCATGTCTGTTAGATGCCTTGAATTTGCAATTGTTGAGTTTTCTCCATGTCTATTGGATAACATATGTTATATTATAACATATGTTATAATATAACATATGTTATATTCTTTGCAATTGAGATAAGGATGTTCGACTTTGCTCCATGTTCTTTGGATACCTGAATCTACAATCAAGATAAAGATGCCCCGTATATTTCAAGACCTTGTAGGCTATATAAAATTCAATCTGGTTATAAAACAAAATGGGTTTGGCTTTGGGTCAAATTTCACCTGAAAACAAACAGGTGGGTGTCGATAGTGTTTAAGCTTGTAGGGTTTAGCTCAATTTTCAACTCATGAATACTATGTAGAATGATTCTACATTCATAGTCAATGAGCTTTAGGGTTGAGGTGATTAACAAGATGAAGGGATGGAAGAGGTGATGAGATAGGTAATATTACTCACTTCCTTAACAATAATAATAATTCTTCCATTAACTGACTATTCATTCAAACAATGCAAGAGAGAGTCACACACTGAATAACTACCTTTGCAACTATCGAGCTTTCTTCTAGTTGAGAAGCCATGAATGTGAAAATATCTAAGGTTAAGATTGATCTTTCAGTTTAAGCTCGGTGGCTTCAAGGTTACTTACATATTCCTTATAACTCCATCAATTACCCTCCGAGAAAAATAGAACGACAAGCTCCAAGGTCATTAAGGAAAACTCTTCACAACCATTAACTCATCATAGTTCAACTTCTCATCCTGAGCAAACTTTACAATTCAAAATGTGTGCAACTGACGGGTAGTCCAACCCTAATCAGGGCCTAAACTAGTTCAGACCATCAATTTTCATCGATGGTCTTGATCATCCAAAGCGTGTGCTATAATGAAGGAATGGTACAATAATCAAATCCAATATTCCTAGGCAATATTTGCACATAGAGTTCAAAATATTTCTCGTCAAATCATCCCTTATCAACTATCCCAAAGTCCATGTGACTCTTTTGTTTGCTATGTAATCCAAGGTGTAAGGTTGTAGTGCATTAGGTTAGGCATGTAATCAAACACATATCATATAGTTATGTTGATAAGTCCATGTAACTCTTTTGTTTGCTATGTAATCCAAGGTGTTAGGTTGTAGTGCATTAGGTTATGCATGTAGTCAAACACATATCAAATAGTTAGGTTGATTTAGTGGAGGAAACACTTAGCATTTAACTTTGAGAGTGTTTTTGCTCCAAACCAAGCAATATAACATTATTCCTTTATTATCAAGAGAAGCACATCTTATCTATTGAAATACATTAATATATATAAATACATTAACTACCATTCAATATTTTGATGTTAAATGGGGATGTCTATTTTTTTTAACTAAATCAAAATGTGCACAAGTTAGATAATATTTCAATGCCACCATTTCCCATTTCTCGAGTCACATTTCATTCTTGAAACCATTAGGTTACCAAGCTATATGAATACGTCACTATTCTTACCTTAAACTTAAATTCTTACCTTAAACTTAAAGAAATGTGACATAACCATATTGAACATGGAAAAATGAAGTTATGAAACTATGTTACATTAGAGCAGTTGTTTATATGGTCAGGTGTGCCATTGTAGTATGAAAAAACTATCATGTGCTCGAACCATTGAATCTACATAAGAGCACTTGAAAACACTCATTCATGACTTTGATTTTAATCATATACAAAATTCACATTCATATTGTCATAACAACCAAGTTATTTTTCACCAATTCATAACTTGTGTTGTAACCATATCATAATTCATTAATTAGTGTTGCAAGTCCATTGATTCAATTCATGATAATATCGGATTTATGATTTTTTTACCAAGGGTTAGACTTCCTAGGTGGTGAGTAACCCAATTAGCAAGGGACAATTTGGTTTTTTAAGGATAAGATGGAGTTGTTGAAATGCCAAGAAGAGTATCAAAACTAATAATGTAGTGATACTTTGCAAATTTAATAGTTGATCACTTTTAGGATTAACCATTTTTTTTTATAAAAATTTAAACCTTAAAAATAAAAAAATTAGAAATCTCCAATTTATATATTTTGTTTTATTTTTAATATCTTTCTATTACTTTTTCTATTTTTAAACCTATAATTCATGTTATAAATATTATTATGAAATCCTTGATATTATAAACTTATAACACATGGATCTAGAACAAAGCTCCTCTCCTCAATATTAGAAGTGAAACCCTAGTGAGAATGAAAATGCATTTGAATCACCTCCATATGAAAACAATGAGATTTGTAGGATTCGAGGCTTTGACATGCCTAGTTGGCATTTTAAAATATGGACAAAACCTTGTGCATTCATCCCTTTCTAATACTCCAGAGGTCATCATTAGATCATATGGATAATTACAAGGCAACTATGTGATTTGGTTTCTCATAGGGAGGAGAGGCACATGTTTTATGTTGATGGTATATATTTTAAAAAAGGCCAAAGAATTGTAGATGGAAAATCCAACTTGTTTACCTTGTATAGAAAACCCCAAAAATGTGACCCTATTTTAGTAACCAAACTCCATATTTCGATTTTATGGTGCATTGATGAGGGTATTAATGTCAAATAAAGGGACATATGGTACATGGTTTCTAACAAGCCTATGAAATATAACGAGGAGGTTCCACTTTACTTCCAACAAGCCTATGAAATATAATGAGGAGGTTCCACTTTACGTCTTGAGGAAGTTATATGTAGAATTTTTGAACATAGGAATAACCTAGTGTAAGGCATATAAACCAAAATCTACCCCATCAGAATATAGTCCAATCCCCAAATCCTTCTTATAACAACAAAATATTTCATTATCTCTATGTATGGGTGATTTTCTATATATCGATTTAGAACATGTTGTGAGATGGTACTTGATATTTATGTGATCAAGCTACAACAAGGGAAAGAAACACCCTTGATGTTTATGTGATCAAGCTATAACAAGGCAAAGAAACACTAAGTGTAGAAATTTGAAAAAGAATCCTTTTCCAAATTTGAAAATCGAATCCGAGTAGGTGGGAGAAGTTTCTAAACTCCCAAATCTAAATGATTAAAAAATTGAACTTAATCAGGCAAGTGGAGTTTATGAACTCCCATATTCAAATAGGTTGCAAGTCAAATCTAAGACATGGGAGGATTTTTATAACCTTTCCCTTATCCAAACACTCATCTTCTTGAACTTAATTTGCAAAAGTTGCTACTGCATCCCAAGTGGAATGACATTAGTAATTAAGGTGACTAACTGATCAAGGGGATCAAAATATGCTTAAAAATCAAAGTGCTTGGAATTGCTTCAAAACAGACTCATGTGTAGATATCACGTTCTGTCCACTTTCCAAACATGCAAAATTTTGTTGACAGTCTGTACAATGCTGACGTGGCATGTCTGTATTGCTGACCTAACATGTCCGTACTGTTGAAGACATAGTCGTATTGTTGACATGGCATGTCCGTACGGGACATGTGGCAAGTGGCCATACTTACATGTGGCAGAGGTCAAAGTGGCAAGTGACTGACACATGTGAGTTGGACCTATCAGATGGAAACACGTGGCATTTATGTGGACTAATTAAATGGTTCCATGTGGCACCTTTCCAAGGCATAAATTTTTTTGTTGTGTTTGCGGGGGGTCGAACCCACAACCTCCGGGGATAGGTGGTAAGTTTTGGCAAGGGTCGGGATACTAGCCTGCCCATGCTTTGTTCCTTACCCTTATTGCTTAAACTTTGTATACAAGTTTGAATGGATGTTCATTTGAGTGCCAAAAGGGTCAGGGCTAAGCCCCAAACCTTGGTCTTACCCACTAACACATAACCATACATCATGCTACGCCTACCACAACGTATATGCGCGTGGAGTTCCATACCAAATTCAATGGACTCTAGGGACACGTGTCCATACCAAATTCAACCATTACAACGGGTCCAGAGTTAGGCGTTGGGTTGTGGCCATATGACACCCATGTGACCAACACCTACGCCCTTGGGGGTGCTAATCGTGCGATAGAATGCCCGTTTTAGAGGAATGCATGTGTGTGTTGAGTTTAGGCACGAGAAACACTCAGAAGCTAGGTTCAGTCATTCTGAGTGTGTTTTGGCGAGCATAGACAACAAAGAATTGGGAGAAACTTCCATGGAGTGATTCCAACTCATTTTTTGACCAAACCAGGTGTAGGAAGAGCCTAACTAGGGGTTTTTGGATGTTTTGGAGCCATTGATGCCATCCATTTCTCATTCTGAACATTGTAAAGCACTTATTTTGACACTTTGAGCATTAATGGAAATGATCCATTAGAAGATGGACCATGAGATGTAGCCCAAGAGAGGGGTGAACTCCTTTATCATTTTTTGTTTGTTAATGTGTGTATTTTGATGGTTGTTTATGACTATTTATGCTGCTCATGATTAAGTAAAAAAACTCATTAATCTTTAAGTGTTTGTAACTTGATCCTATTACCCAAGCACATACCATTTCACTTGCAATTTTAAAGAGATTCTAGCCTTTTCATTTTCAGATCAAGTTGGTATTAGAGCATAGGTTTTTGAAGGTTTGATTGTTTGCAAGTTTTTGTTTTCTAATGCGTACAAGGTTGAAGCTCACACGAGGAGAAGGTCAACTTGTAGAGCCAAGTTCTCAACTATCAAGAAGGAGAACTACACAATCACCTCAAGCTTCAAGGAGATATTCACCAAGTATGGCTCATGAGGAGAGTTGTGAAACTCTTACTTCAGAGGATGAAACTTTAAGAAAATCTTTCTATGATATGACAAATATGGTGAAAGTTTTATTTGAAGAAAGAAATGCAAGATTTCAAGGTGAAAGCTCAAACCCTCCAAAGGGCAATGGAGATAGTGGTGATACAACTCCAAAGGGAAATGGATGGAATGGTGATTATCCACCTCCTTCACCTCCATCTTCCACCTCTTCTACCATTTCACAACCACCTCCAAATTCTCCAAAAGAACATGGTAAAATTCCTATACAAACTCCTTTTCTTAAGCTTGATATTAAGTTTGAATTGCCTATGTACAATGGAGAGGCAAATGCTGAGAAATTGGATAACTGGATTCGTCAGATTGAAGTGTATTGTAGGATACAAAGGATCAAAGATGATGAAACTAAGATTCAACTTGCATTCTCTAAGATTGGAAAGTGCAACACTCATTTGGTGGGAAGACAAAACTCAAGAGGACATGAAGAAACATGGTGAAGTTTAATCCTCTTGGAATGATTTTATTATTGCACTTAAAAGACAATTTTATCCGTTAGCATACATGCATAAAGCTATTATGGATTGGCAAAACTTTAGACAAGCTAAAGGGAAAAATGTTCAAGGCTACACTCAAGAATTTAGAAGAAGAGATTTGATTTTGGGTATAATTTATCTTCTCATGAAACTCTACTCAAATATATTGGAGGATTGCATAGCTACTTGAAACACACAATACTTATGTTTAACCCTACAATTCTAGATGAAGTATGTGTACAAGAAACTCATTTGGAAGCAAGAGGGAGGATTGAACCTCAAGATGGCAGCAAGAAACCTTTTGTTCATGGAGACAAAGGAAAGAAGAAGTTCAAGGGAAATGGAAGAAAGAATGCTTCAGTCAAGAAAGAGGGAGAGAAACTCACATGTAAACATTGTTTAAAGGATGGCCATGATGAAGACCATTGTTGGAAACTTCATCCTGAAAAGAGACCCAAAAAGTTCAGCCATAAGGGGAAACCAAAGACTACTGCAACCGTACACCATGGTTTAGGTTTTGATTCGGGTGATGAAACAAATATTACAGCCATGGGTTTTCAATGTAAGGATTCTATTGCAAGTACTAGTTCTTCAAGTAGTAGTGGCCTCAATGAAACTCAACATGAAAAAAAAAGAATAGAGCTTTTCCACATAAGGGTGATTTCAAAGTATTCCAAGATATATACTCTTTTTGATACTGGATCTCAAGCAAACCTCATATCTGAAGACACTGTCAAGAAACTAAAATTGGAAACTAATCCACTTCCTAAACCATACCCTCTACTATGGATATGTGACAATGCCAAATTGCATGTGACAAGAAGGTGTAAACTTAGATTTTCCATCACTGCAAATTTTGTAGATGAGGTAGAGTTTGATGCTATTCCTTTGGATATATGTGGTATTGTGTTGGGAAGCCCATACTTATATGATAGGAGAGCCATCTTTCATCGTCATGAGAAAATGTATCATTTGTTTAAAAATGGAGTTGAGTACATTGTTAGAGCACATACAAAGAAGTTGAATTTGTCACTTGTAAATGCTGGACAAATGAAGAGATTAGTCAATGCTAGTAAGAATTTTGTCCTCTTGATGATCAAACCCAAAGACAATGTTTAAAAATAAGCTTTCCATGGTTGTGATTCAAAGTTGAAATCTGATTTATATGAGGTTGTTAACCAATATGATGAGATGTTTCAGGAACCAAAAGGATTGCCTCCAAAAGGGCTTCCAACATGAGATACAATTGCAACAAGAATGTCCTCTTCCAAACATTGATATGTACAGGGTGTCAGTCATGGAGAATGCTAAAATTAAAAAAAAAATCCAAGAGTTGCTTGAAAAAGGGGTCATCATGCCAAGCACGTCGCCATGTGGATAACCAATTGTCTTAGTGCCAAAGAAAGATGGTACATGGCGCATGTGTGTAGATTTCAGGGCCTCAAACAAGATTATGGTAAAGAATCGTTATCCTCTTCCTAGAATTGATGATTTGCTTGATCAATTGAAATATGGTAAGTATTTTACTAAATTGGATTTGAGAAGTGGATATCATCAGATTAGGATTGTTGAATGAGACACTTCTAATACAACTTTCAAAACAAAGCAAGGTTTGTTTGAGTGGATGGTAATTCCATTTGGAGTTTGTAATGCTCTTGCTACATTCATGAGAGTCATGAATGATGTTTTAATGCCTTTTCTTGATGATTGTGTGATTGTATACTTGAATGACATCTTGATATTTAGCAAATCTCGTGAAGATCATGTTATGCATTTAAAGCAAGTTTTGGATTTCTTAAAGAAATAAAATTTGTTTTTGAAGATGTCTAAATGTGAGTTTGGAAACACCTCACTTGTTTACTTGGGACATATTGTTGGAGGAGGAGAACTGAAAATTTATCCTTCCAAAGTCAAAGTCATTTTGGATTGTCCCAAGCTCAACAATGTGACAGAGGTAAGAAGCTTTTTGGGAGAAACCCAATATTGGAGAAAGTTTATTGCTAACTTCTCTTCAATTGCAACTCCATTACATGCAGTGACAATCATCAAGCAAGTTTTCCAATGGGGAGGCAAGAAAAAAAAATCATTTGATGCATTGAAGGATAATAATAGTTCAGCCCCAGTTCTTACACTTCCAAATTTGAGACAACCATTTGAGATCGAAACAGATGCAAGCAATTATGCAATGGGAGTCGTCTTGTTGCAACATGGTAAGCCCATTTGTTTTCATTCTAAAACTTTTAATGGTGTTGTGATTAACTATCCTACTTATGATAAGGAGTTGTATGCATTGGTGCAAAGTGTGAAAAAATGGAAACATTATTTGTTGGCAAAATAAACTATCATTCACACATATCATCAACGATTGCAATACTTACAATCACAAACAAAGCTACAACAAGCAAGGCACTTTAGATGGATGGGTTTTCTACAACAATTCCACTTGGTTATAAGGTATAACAAAGGAATTTATAACAAAGTTGTTAATATTCTTTCTCGGCCTATTGTTAGAGCTTCAGTTATTCTTAAGCATAATTCTACTATGCATGAGAGCTATGTTGAACATTATGCTTTATATGCTGATTTTAAAGAGGTTTATGCAACGTTGTGTCATTCTAACCAAGTTGAGGAATTCTATTACCATGTGAATGATAAGCTTTTGTATCATCTTAGCAAGCTATGTATTCCACAGGGTGAAAGAGTCAACATCATAAGGGAAGCACATTCTTCTCTATTTGATGGCCACTTTGGTGTAGGCAAGACAATGGCTAATTTGCAAAGATATTATTATTGGCCTAAAATGAATGAAATTGTTTCAAAATATGTAAGAGGATGTTCTTTATGTGCTACAAGCAAGCCTAGCAATAGAAAGTTGGGTTTGTATACTCCACTTCCTGTTCCTTCTCGTCCTTGGGAAAGCATTTCCATGGACTTTGTAGGAGGTCTACCTATGTCTAAAAAGAATCATGATTATATTTATGTTGTGGTTGACCGTTTCCGCAAAATGTGTATGTTTATGCATTGTAAGAAGCAGGTTACAGCTAAGAAAACGACACAAATGTTCTTTCAACATGTTTGGGTACATTTTGGGTTGCCTAAATTCATTATTTCTAATCGACATTCTCGATTTATTGGGAACTTTTGGTCAATTTTATGGGCACTCATGGACACCAAGCTGAAAAAGAGCACATCTTTTCATCCACAAACTGATGGTCAAACATAAGTGGTTAATAGAACAATAGTGCATCTTCTTTGTGGTTATTGCAGCAAGCATCCTAAGCTTTGGGATGAGCACCTACACTACATTCAACATGCTTACAACTAGGCTAAGCACTCTTCAACTCAAACATCTCCATTTGAGGCATGTTTTGGTTATTTGCCAAAATCTCGTTTAGATTTTACCTTTGGGAAAGACATTGCTATTAATGGTCAATATGACATTGATAGGGAAAAGAAGTTCATTGAAAAAATTCAGTTGGTGCATAAAATGGTACAATAATAGTTGGAAAAGAGCCAAGCCAAGTACAAGACAAGACATGAAAAGCATCGCGTTGATCACAGTTTCCAAGTTGTAGATGAAGTTTGGATTTACATTAGCAAAGAGAGGATTAAAGGAGAAGGTAAAAAACTGAAACCAATTAGATATGGACCTTTCAAGATTCTTGAAAAGATTGGTAACAATGCCTTACGTTTGGATTTGCCTCCTTATATGCAAATGTATGCAGTTGTCAATGTTGATAATTTGAGACTGTATGAGCCTCCTTTGATTGATGATCAAGGAGAGCATGTTCAGATTCCTTCTATAGATGATTTCTCACCAGAATATCTTTCAAAACTGCATGAAGACAAAATCCTTGATAGGAGGATGAGAACTTCAAAATGAGGGAATGTGGAATACCTTCGCGTTGGTATTAAAGGCACAAATCCAAGCAAGGCCAAGTGGATTGAGGTTGGAAAGGTGAGGGAATTGTACCCTCATCTTCAGATTGACTGAAAGTAGTCTTTTGGAGGTTTAAAAGCTTCCCAATGGGGAGGAGTGATCCAGGGGATCAAAATATGCTCAAAAATCAAAGTGCTCAGAATTGCTTCAAGACAGACTTGTGCGTAGACATCATCCTCATGATCCCAAGGCAATTTGAACGGGTTCAAATAGATGTCGTATGATTGAGATATCGTGTTCTGTCCACTTTGCCAAACACACAAAATTTTGTTGACTGTACAGTCCGTACAGTGCTGACATGGCATGTATGTACTAATGATGTGGAATGTCCCTACTGTTGATGTGGCATGGACATACTGCTGACATGGCATGTCTGTACTGGACACATGGCAGTTGGTCGTACTGACACATGATAGAGGCTTACGTGGCAAGTGACTGGAACATGTGAGTTGGACCTATCAGATGGTGACACGTGGAATTTATGTGGACCAATTAAATGTGCCACATGGCCCAGACATGGGCTGCCACATGGCACCCCATCCAAGGCATAAAATTTTTGCTTGTGTTCACGGGGGTTCGAACCTACGACCTTCGGGGACATGTGGCACATTTTGGCAAGGGTCGGGCTACCAGCCCACCCATGCTTTGTTCCTTACCCTTATTGCTTAAACTTTGTATAAGATTTTGAATGGAGGTTCATTTGAATACCAAAAGGGTCAGGGCTAAGCCCCAACCCTTGGTCTTACCCGCTAACACATGACCATACATCATGCTACACCTACCACAACATATATGCGCAGAGTTCCGAAACACAACCACTTGGCATGAGATCCAATGGACTCTGGGAAATGTGTCCATACCACATTCAACCATTGCAATGGGTCCCAAATTAGGCACTGGGTTATGGCCATATGGCACCCATGCGACCAACACCTCTGCCCTGGGGGCGCTAATCGTGCCAATGGTGCGACAAAATGCCCATTTTTATGGAATGCACATGTGTGTTGAGTTAAGGCACGAGAAACGCCCAGAAGCCAGGTTCAGACAGTATGGGTGTGTTTTGGCAAGCAGAGACAACAAATAATTGGGAGAAACTTCCAGGGAGTGATTCCAACTCAATTTTTGGCCAAACCAGGTGCAAGAAGAGCCCAACTAGGGATTTTGGATATTCTGGAGCCATTGAAGCCATCCATTTCTCATTTTGAGCATTGTAAATCACTGATTTTGACACTTTGAGCATTAATGAGAATGATCCATTAGAAGCTGGACAAGGAGATGTAGCCTAAGAGAGTTAGCTTTTTAGCTCAGGAGGTACTCCACATGTTTTGTCTTGTATGTGAATGTTACCTTCTGTTGACACTACTAGGCACTTAACTTTGTAATGGGTTTTTATAAAGTTGTAAAGTGGTTCTTTTATTAAAGTGACTTTTTAATAAAGTGTAACTTCTAATTTTAAAGTGACTTTATTTTATAAATTGCACTTATGCAATAAAGAGAAATATACTTTAATATTTTAAGTAATTCATCTTGGAGGGAATGAATCATGACCCTTGGTCTTGCAAAAGGCAAGATTAGATCTTGGCCTTTGGATTTAGGGTTGGGGAAGGTGAAAAGACACTTTGGAGGGAAAAATCTATTTTCAGATTTATAAAAGAATGCATTGGGTAGTGTGCAAGACATTGAGAAAATAGGAAGAGAGATTTTTGAGAAGAGTTTGGAGAGGAAAGTGAGCAGCAATAGTTGACACATTTCCCAAGAGAATTTGGGCACAAATACCAAGGAGAAATTTTATTTTTTGAATTGTTGTTGAGTTATTTGCTGGGACATGCCATACTTTATGGATCCGTACAGGCTGTACAACATCAAACATTGCACAAAAATCGAGGAAAGAGGTGGCACGGTTTTTGAGGAATATTTTCTGGGTTTTCTAAAGGAGGTTGGCCGTATGGACAACAAGGTACACCAACCTATAGGTGGCACATTTCTCGAGGTGTTGTTTTTAGCAAATCTGTACAGCTATACATACTATGGCACAAATTTCAAGGCAAATTTGTGGGGGATTGTTTTTGTGCTGTAAGTGGTTTTTCTCTTGGCTGAAAATGTTTTGTGGTTGTTGATCAATCTTTCCTAAAACCAATAGAATCTCTCTCTCTCTTTGGGTTTCCCCACATTGGGGTTTTCCCTGACATTTTCCTAAATTTCTGAGTTATTCACGGGTGATTGAATGCTGGTCATTGTGTTTATTTCCACTGCACAATTACTTAGCAATGTGTTTTACTACTTATGGAAATTTCTGAATGTGGGTTTTAGACATATCAGAGTTCATGCAAGACAATTATCTCTAGGTTGCTAAGTGTATGACAGAATATTAGCTTGCTGTTTTTTTTCATTAAAATTTACATGGTATCAGAGCTTGGTCTATGAGTGACAATGAATAGTGAGATTTTTGGGCAAGGGTTGAAAGGGGAAAATTTGTGATTGTTCTCCTTGAGTAGTGAGAGGGAATATGGATGCATGTATTAGATTTTAGGATCGGTGGGATGACATTTCCAACTATTTACAGTGGAAGGTTCGAATGTTAGCTATTCTCAAGGAGAACAAGATTTGGAACTATGTCAGTTCTGTTGTTGTGGTTCTCGCAGCAGATCCCATTGCTTTGGATTTGCATGAGGTCAAGGAGACCAAAGCTCAGAGGATTATTTTGGATGGGGTGAATGATCACCTTATCCCACACTTGGCTGAGAAGAAGACATCCAAAGACATGTGGGATGCACTTAAGAACTTATTTGAGGCGAAGAATGAGAACTGAAAGATGGGCTTGAAGGGTAAGTTGCATGATACCAAGATGGGTAAGGAGGAGAGTGTTTCTTCTTATCTTACCCGGGTAGCTCAAGTGAAAGATGAGTTGGTTGTTGTTGGAGAGGTCATATCAGATTTAGAGTTGGTGAGGATAGCCTTAAAAGGCTTCACCAAAGAATGGGAAGTCTTTGTGAAGTGTGTGGTGGGTCTTGAGCATCTTCCAGATTGGATCAGACTGTGGGATGATTTCACTCAGGAGAAGATACAGGAAGGATCTTAGAGCAGTGGAAAAAACACAGATGGGGCTTGTGAGAATGTTGCTCTTACTACAAAGAGAAAGAAGAAAGGAAGTTCTGGGAGGGACTTGAGTAAAGTCAGATGTTATTATTGTAACCAGTTGTGGCACCTTGCTTCTCATTGTCCTAAGAGGAAGAAGAAGAAGAAGGAACAAGAGGGGCTTGAGATAACTGCTACAAAAACCATGAAGTACTTTGCTTCCAAGTATGTCAGAGAATTTTCTTTGGTTACCCTAGTTTCCAGTGTCGGTAGTGAAGGATTTGGAGGTGATATCGAATGGATTGTGGATAGTGGAGACTCTTGCCACATGACAAGAATCTGGCAAGTATTCCTTAATATCACAGAGACAAGTCCTGATCGACAGGTGGTAAATGAAGGTGGTATGGCGCGAGATATACGTGGAGTTGGAAGGGTTATATTCCAACTCGAGTATGGAGGATTCCTAGAGCTTGATGGAGTTCTCTTTGTTCTAGGGTTGAGGGTTAACTTGCTCTCAGTCTCAGCCTTGGAGGATGTAGGATATTGTACATTGTTCAAGAGGGAAAATGTCTTTATCTACAGGGAGGGAGCGGACTTGGTGAAACTACAGTTGATCGGTGATCGGGTGAACATGTTGTATATGTTGCGAGGACAACCTTCAATGTATGATTCAACGTCAAATGAGGAAACGAGGAGGCTCCCGAGACTGTGGTGGGCCCAAGGATTCAGCCTTGCATTCCGAGAGAAGAGAGCGAGTCTCTTCTAAGCACTGGCAGGAGGCTCAACTAGTGTGGTCGAACCAATGCTCAAGGTGGAGTGGATTATCCAAGGAGCTCAGGGTTCCGAGTAGCTGTCAGGACAATATCTTCTAGTTCGAGTTATGTTCAGGTGTTGAGGATAGCTCCAAGTGTTGAGGATAACTCCATGTTCAAAGGGAGCTCCTAAAAAGAAGAGTGTGATGGGACCAGATGATGGAGATGACAACGAGTACTTCCCTCGCTAAGAGGGAGTGTTAGATTTTTAGCTCGAGAGGTACTCCGCATGTTTTGTCTTGTATGCAGATGCTACCTTATGTTGACACTACTAGGCACTTAACTTTGTAATGGGTTTTTATAAAGTTGTAAAGTGGTTCTTTTATTAAAGTGACTTTTTAATAAAGTGTGACTTCTAATTTTAAAGTGACTTTATTTCATAAAGTGCACTTATGTAATAAAGTGAAATATACTTTAATATTTTAAGTGATTCATTTTGGAGGGAATGAATCATGACCCTTGATCTTGAAAAAAACAAGATTAGATCTTGGCATTTGGATTTAGTGTTGGGGAAGGTGAAAAGACACTTTGGAGGGAAAAATTCATTTTCAGATTTATAAAAGAATCCATTGGGTAGTGTGTAAGACATTGAGAGAAGAGAAAGAGAGATTTTTTATGAGAGTTTGGAGAGGAAAGGGAGCAGCAAGAGTTGACACATTTTCCAAGAGAATTTGGGTGCAAATCCCAAAGAGACATTTTCTGTTTTGAATTGCTGTCGAGTTATTTGCTGGGATAGTGTAATGCCCCATATTTTGACCTTAGGTAGTTAGAACATTGTTGTTTAACCAATCTTGATAGTTCAAAGTTTAGCATTTGTTTGGAGTCAGTTAGACTTTGTTAGACATTGAGATGTGTACCTCTAGGCCTATTTGT
>ML829797.1:108238-121072 GCA_009831015.1 Picea engelmannii
CCCTTCTTATGGTTTCTTCCATGGTCTTAGGATCGTCATATTGAATCTTGTCACTCATGGAAGGTGGCAGTCCACTCATATATCTCTGAATCTTGACAGCCTCATCTTTGATGAATGGAACATACTTCAGTAGTTCTAGAAAACTTCGTTCATACTCATCAATAGTCATGCTACCTAGCTTGAGTTCGAAGAACTCCTTCATCTTTCTGTCATAGTATCTTTTAGTCGGGTATTTCTTCTTGAAATACCTCTTAAACTCCTTCCAAGTGACCTCTTTCTCTCTGATGTGCTGCACCTACACAAACTGATCCCACACATGGATGCTTTTCCTTTCAGTTGGTACATTGCAATTCTTCCTTCTGCATGGGCAGAATAATTCTGCAGTTGGAAGTATTTCTTCATGCCAAGCAACCAAGTCTCGGCATCTTCCTCCTTCTTATGTTCTCCATCGAATGTTGGAGGCTTAATCTTGTTCATCTCCCCTTTCAATTCCTCCTTTCCAGATTTTCGATGTTTTCTGGTAGGGGACGGGCTTGAACTACTGTGTGTCTCCCTGTCAGAATATCCTTGGGAGCGACTAAGATGTCGACTACCACTCCTAGACCTACTTCTTCTCCCATGGGTTCTGTGACTCTCTGTCTTACTTGAGTCTCTTCCCTTCTCAAGTTTCCTCTCTATTCTTTCCAGGCTCTTCAAAAATTTTAAGTGTAATACACCCTGCCGATCCCTGACTTTCATGAGCTTTCGGCTATCAGCTCGGCGAGCCTGGGCCTCTCTTTGCAATCCTTCAATGATTTTCATTATCTATCCTTCCTTGTCCTTCTCTTTTCCATGCCCATTGGAGTTCCATCCTTCGACTCCCAGGTTAACATCCTTTCCTTCCTGTTCATCTTATGTTTCAGGGGTAATCTGCACCTTTCCCCACTCCATACTCGGCGTTGGTTAACTGGAGTCCCGACCTCCGTTGAACTCTGCACGCACACTGTGCAATTAAATTCAAAGTTTGTCAGGCCATTAAACCTTCAGGAACAATCCACAATATTTATAAGCCAATACGAACAAGAACAAAAGACATTTCGTTTCAAATAAGTTTTTTTGAGTTCTCATTCGACTCTGCAATTTTTGGGTTTTCGAAACTTTTATTTTCGGCATTTTGGGACTTTTGGGCCTTTGGGTTTTTGGTATCCGGGACTTTGGGTTTTCGGCACCCAGGAGTTCATTTTGCAGTGACTCCCAATATTTTATCATTTCAATTCCTGAATTCTGAAAAATTGGTTTCCTTATTCTCTAGGCCCACAACATAGTTGTTGTCCTTAAAATCCGCTATGCTTCTTCTGTCTTTGGAGATTTCGGGACTTCGGGACTTCGGGTTTTCGATCCACGAGGATTTCAGACTTGCTTTCCTTTCCAACCCCCGACTTCTGAAATTTCGATTTACTTTACCCTCTGGGCCCACATAGCACAGTGGTCACCCACAACCACGGTGGCACGTGGCACGTTCATGAGGGTCCACGTCTCTTTTAACGACGTCATAGGGTCCCACCACTCTCGCTTTTCTTCTCGACCCACTGGCACGTGGTACATCTCCATGTGTCCACGTCCATTCCTAGTAAAATCCAATGGTTAGATCTTTCTCAGATCTATGGCGCAAATCTTTTCGGTGTTTCGGGGTTTCGAGCATCGGAAGTTTGTGCATCCACACATCTTGCACTTCCATTTGCCGAAATCATGAAATCACTGTCTACTAACTTACTTGATCCAATGGTCAAGTTCTTCTCCCCACCATCTACGGTGTAGATTGTTTCGGGATTTCGGGTTTTTGAGGGTGTTCACCTCTTCTCACCTCCCATCTCCCAAAATGTCGATTTCTTCCTGTTGACTATTTTCAAGTTACGAGTCAGTGGAAGGTTGATCGCTCTCCACACGTTCTTTCTGATGGACGGTCCTGACTAATTCGGGATTTTGCGTATCGCGATTTCCACACTCCTGTGCAATTCCAAAGGGCTTTAAACCCCGTGCACACTTTCCAGATCTGACGGTCACAAGGGTTCACCTTCCCTCCCGAACAGATCCTAAAGCTCCAACACTTCTGGTTTGGAGTCCTCTCTCCCTGTGGACTTATACCACACTGGCTACGGTTTCATAACACCGCTATACCTCCTGAGCTTAAAAACTCGTTTAGTAACTCCTTGACACTTTAGAGAAAACCAGGGTCTGAAATTGGCCTTCCAGACCCAATTTCCCCTCGAATTCTCGGTCCAAAGACCGCTCCACTGGCCCATCTAGGCTCAGTGTCGAAACCTTGGCTCTGATACCAAACTGTAGCGCACTTTTTCGGCTACTAAGGCTTAATCACTATTAAAAGAAGATTATAACACCACTATATACATAACTCATACAGGTACTATATGAGTCACATGCATTCAACAAATACACACATTTAAGCACATAGTAAAACATAATATTTACTACTATAATTAACAATCCATCGCGTTCCATATTAATTCATATACACAGCGGAAATCATAATAACATAAGCAGCACAGTCCTTCAAAACATGATTAAGGCATAATCAGATACTTATCTTTTAACAGTGGTAGATTCCACCAACCAAGTGCAGGCCTTCCACGAACCTCCCAGCCTTAGACCTCACCGCTCATCAGCTTAGCAATGGGTCACCCCCGAGATGGGACTAAGCTCCATCCCAAGGCAAGGAATTCTAGACTAGGCTAAGGTTACAGGGAAAACAACACATAAAATCAGGAAGGATTCTTCCCAGGATGCCATCTTACGCCCACTATTACCAGACTCTCATTCCCCACATGACTGTTTCGCCCGGGAGTATACACCTTCACAAGCACAGTCCATCGGTGCTAACCTCCCTCTCTGGGTCTCGGCAACAGGTCGGATCAGGAAGTCTTAGAGCCTGAAGCTGGTGCTGGACACTCTCTGGAAGAAATATCTTCCAACAACATCCACCTCCCTCACCTAGAGAGAGATCACACACAGGCTCAATTACAACTCTCGCTGGCCATCAAGCCACGCACAGTCCAGCTCTGCGTGGTCACCATAGCCAACTGGAAATACAAACATGGCCTCTCAAACAAGCTCAGCAATGGCAGAATGGTTCAGGGTCAGGGCTTCGGAACAAAGCCTCCATGCATAGGTTCGACAATCAGATAGAGGATGTGCACGGACTATCAAAGACAACACGAAATTATTGACTCTTAGGAATGCACGAGGTATTCTTGCAGAGGTTGGGTCGGTTGTACTGTTCAGTGCTCCCTACCCGCTCAGGTAGTCGGGTGGAATGGAGGAGAGAGAGCGAGAGCTCTCATGGCTCATCTCGGATGTTTATTTGCATGCACCAGGGTGGACACTTGTCACCCTTGGAACTGCATGCGTTCCATTAGCATGCATCCCCTTTGCATGCTTTCCTCTTGCCAGGAACTTAGGATAAAAGTGAAAACATAAAATGCACATGTTCTTTTGGAATAATATTAAATATTATTACTCCCAGGATTAAGCCCCCTAGGCCAAACGCTTAGCCCCTTTTTCCACCTTCCAGCCCCTAATTCCTTGCCCACTCTATGGATGCTTAGTCCCCCTTCACTCATTCATCGTGGTCGGTCTGCACATGGCAGTGTTTATATTTTATTAATTGTTCTGCGTGATTACATATACAACAACAGGCTCCTGGCCTTCAACACTTAGGCTCCCTGGCCTAACAAACACATAAGCCTCCAGCTTATAAAAAATTGGCTCACCAGCCTATAAAACATAATTACAATTCCTTTCAGAACATGGTTTACAACGGGGCTCGGCCTTAGGGACACTACATTAATCCTAAAGCCCAAGTATAAGAATAACAAAGCAAAAGTATGATAGTTTCTCCATTTCCGAAAAGAAAAAACTTGATAATCTCGTGCAAAGATATCAAGAAGTCTTCTTGGAGCTAAAATGTGTTCGTCCAAAAAGAACAATTGAACATGAAATTCAGTTTTTTCCAAATTTAGTTTTATCCAAATTGGATCTATATCAAACTTATTTATTGGAGAGTGAAGAGATAAAGATTCAAATCCAAGGGGTTTTGGATTAAGTATATATTAAACCCTATGTGTCCCTGTTGATGTTTGGATATGTTAAGATCGAAACAACAACCTTATGAGGATATGAATGCCCCTGTGTTTTTATAGAGGTGGTACTCCTCTTTGACTAAAAGATACATCTTGAATACCTTGGATTAGGAAGAATTCTTAGACAACAAACCCCAGATCTTTATTTCTTTAATTTATACATTGAATCATTCTTCAATAATTTGATCTAATATTTAAGTGCAGAAAGAAGTCTTTTAACAATAAAAATATTTATGGAAAGCATCAATACAATAATATCTTTGTGCTCAACATCATATATACAACCCTCTAAATCAAATACAAATAAAGGATAAATCCGTATCTTCTCACAAGTAAAGAAGAAAATATTTTTGATCATCTCAAAGAATTTTAAAAGAGTATTGCAGTTAAAACATAATCGAATTTGATAATCATACTTCAAACATCTCACACTCTGGTATCCAAAGATCTAAAATATCATTGAAGGCATGCCCCTAAGTAATTCTTTGTGGAGTTTTATTCATGAACAATACAAAAATCTCTGCAAACCAACTGACTAGTGACTCAGAAACAAATCTTGTCAAACACAGATTAAATTCCCATGAATCCAATAGGCAATCCTGGCTTACATATAACAATAAAAAATATGGTTGTAAATACTCCATGATATTATTAAGAAAAGTCTTGGAATATTACAAGAGAAACACTCAAGAACTTAGCTTTATACTCAGTCCAAAAGTTCAAACATTTAAAGATTTGAGAAAATGGTGTTGAAGAAGAAGAATGGAGAAGATGGAGATCTTTGTTCATTTATCAGAAGTTTCACTACATACTGATGGTTGATCCCTTCTATTCTGATCTTTTGATTACCTTGCTTCTAACCCTTTTAATGAATCCTTTCTTGCTTTTTAAAACCATGTCTTCTAACTCCTTGAGGTAGTTAGGGATTTTTCTTTCTTGGAGAGATAAATTTAATTAATTCATTAATGCATTTGCATAATTGATATTTGTATCTTGAAATGGGCCCTTTTTATCTTTTAATAATTTTTTTTTAATAAACTTTTATTTTGAAAAATTTAATCAACTGCCCCTTTAAAGAGAGGACTGTGTTTTAATTTTTTGGATATGATATTAAACTTTTCAGCCATGTAAACCAATTTAGATGTGATATTCATCTTCACATATTTACAATGAGTCCTCCTGTGCACCATTTTGATTATTGGATCTCAAGATACGAGCTCATGAAGTCGAGGTGTCAAGCAGATTTATCAACAAGGAATAAAAACATTGCTTACCGTTCTTTCAATTTCTGAGAAAAAATGATGACTTTCACCCCTTGAAACCTATTCCATCATATTCCTCATTAAAATTCCTTTCCAACGAGGTATAATTTGCATGATTCTGACTCTCGTATCTCAATATATGAGCTCCAAAACATTAAAACTCAACTGTTGTTGATTGATCTTCATAGGGCAATCTGGGCCCTTGGTTCAATTTCGTTTTTCTCCTTTGAAATTTTTGAAATTTTCCTCATAATTTTAATCCCACATGTATGGGGATGTTGGAGTATTTATGATATATATTGAAAAGTTAATTATGACTTAAATGTGAAACATAAAGAAGTTATAAAGACCAAGCCATTCGACTCCTTAGGGAATTAATCAAATAATTAATATTTTGACCGACCAATCATCCTCCACCCATGCCTAGTGGTGATGAGTCGACTTCCTCATATGTCTTTGTATGATAATTCATCACAACTTCCACATGCCACATTCTCATTCGACACCACATGTCACATGTAACCAATGCTTAGTTTCCATGTGTCACAAGTTGTTTGTTGCCATGTGTCAACTAATTGTGGGCTGCCATGTGTTGTCATTATTTAGCTTCCATGTGGAAGGATATCATTGGTTGAGGATATAGTGTAATAAAAGTTATGGTAAAATGGTTAAGGGAAAGGAGAAGTGGACAAGAGGTTAAGTAAGAGAATGGGGGGTTGGGGGGGAATTTGAGGGTGTCAGAAGTGAGGGAGTTACATAGCATGATGTAGGGGGGGAGGGGGGTAAGTTCGATCAATCGATTAACTCGCTAAAGAGTGAGGAGGGATAAGAAAAATGGCTAAGGCATGTAGGTGGTGTGTGAGGCATAGCGAGTGTCGATCATGGCGGGTGCGAGGGAGGTGAAGGTTATGAACCCACTGTGACATGAACTTGGGAACCCGATAAAACTTGAATATAATCTAAGTATGGAATAGGGGGGTAAGGGTGAGGTGAAGTATGAGAGAAGAGAGAAGTGGCATGAGGAAAATAATTTGAAATAGAACTAAGTATATATTATTTGTAATATAGGAGAGGAGAGGAGAATGAATTTTCAAAAATAAACTAATTGTGGGAAAATAGGAGAGGAAGAATTGTGTAAGGAAAATCGAAAAATAATCTAATTAAGAAAGAGTAGAGGTGTGGAGGAATAGAAATATAAGAGAAGTTCCAAGATTATGAACATGGTTCTGAGAACTCGAACATTGTGTGGTTCCAAGAATTGAATGTGATTCCGAAAAATTGGTCATGGTCTCACATGGAAAAATTGTTTTTTGTCGGTTTGACTAAAACCTAGATATCTTGAGCATACGAACTCGAATTTTGAATACACAAAATGTGTGACGAAACTGATACTGAGGGATACACAATGAACTTTTAATCATTCAAAATTTTTCTGCTTATGATATCATTTTTTTTATTATTATTCCATGAGCGGGAAAATAGGGGTGACCAAGTTTTGTTCAACAGTCCCTTATACATTACCTATTGTGTTTGTCCCCAAAAATGATGGTTCATGGAGGTTGTGTTTTGATGTTTGGGAACTAAACAAGAATATTGAAAATAAGTGATATATTATAGCAATGATTGATGACTTATTGGACCAATTACAATGCGTCAATTATTTATCAAAGCCAATGGTGTACTTGAGTCTCATAGATGAAGGAAATGGGTTGAAACTTGATCCATCCAAAGTACAATTCTATGTATAATGGCTAAAATTGTAAGTGTATGTAGCACGATTTGTATGTGGATGTGCACAATGCTACACTATCAATCCTAAAAATTTCAAATTGGGATTGTATACCCCATTACTAGTGCCAAATTACCCATGGAAACTGTGTCCATGGGTTTTCTTGGACGGTGCCTAAACTAGTTATGGCCATGATGACTCACTTGAAGTAGTGGATCATTTTAGCACAATGTAAATCTTGATGCCATGTGAAAGGACTATTTTAAGCTAAGAAACAACAAGCTTATTATTTAAGCATGCTTGGGTACATTTTGGTCTACCGACTTCTATTATTTTTAATAGGGATATATACTATTTTAAAGTCATTTGTAGACCTTATTATGGGAAATGATGGATGCTAAATTTGGAAGAAGCACAACATTTCATCTTTAAACAAATGCAAAAATTGAAATTATGTATTCATCCCTAGATATTGAGTTATTATGTTTCTATTTTTATATTAGTGTTCTCAGCTATACCCTTTAATTGTAGTTGTACCCTTTCTCTCCTATATATACTAAGGAGACCTAGTTTTAGAAATCATTTCATTTTATACATTTGTTATATTTTAAAAGGAGGTTTCCCCCTTGAAGATGTTTCACATTCATTCTTCCATATCACTCTCAAGGAATGGAGTTAATTATCCATTTTTAATGATATTTAGGTTTTTGGTGCATAACATTGGGTTTCAGATCATACGATCCTTGGGTTTGGATCCTTCAAATGAGTCATCTTGGTAATTTTTTTATAACTTATTTTTTGGGATATTCTTAGACCATGTAATTTTTGGGAGCGTGAGGAGATATATCGAAGTACCTTTGGTCAAAATTTTAGGTTTTGGTTGCTATAACTTTGGATATATATCCTATTGAAATAAGGGTTTGTGACTAATCCTGAAATTAGTCTCAAATGATCCATCTTGGAATTTTCACTATAACTTTTTCTCAGGGACATTTCAAATAAAATTTCTTTTTGGGAGACTGAGGAGACATATCTATGTACATGCGATAAAAATTTCATGGTTTGGTTGTCTATACTTTCTAAAATACAGGCTATGAAAATTAGGGTTTTGGACTAATCTTGAAACTAGTCTCAAACAAGTGTTCTTTGTAAAATTATCATATCTAAAGCTAGAAAAGTCCAAATTGAGTACCACTAGCTCCATTGGAAACAAAACAAACCATATTATTTTATATCTAAATTTTAGAAGTAGATATGAAAAATTGGACATGTGGTGGTCCCATACATTTTTTCTCTCTTGAAAGGGACACAAACAACAAGTTTTGGGAAAGCTACCATAACTTTAACTTGGAACTTTGGAATTTGGTCAAACTTGTGGAATTGCATAGAAGACATAGGAAGATACTAAATATAAAAATTTTAGACTCACGAGGGATGGAGTTTTAGAGACACTTCAGGAAAAATATGGACCAACAAGATAGTCTACAAACCAAGGTTTTTAAAGGTATGCTAACTTTAAATTAACATAACTTTTGATTGGAAGATCTATTTTTGGTGATTCAAAAATTTTGATAAAGAGAAAAAAGAAAAGTGGTATTATTTCGTCACATGGAAAATGATTCTGCAACAATTTATACTCTTGGTAAACCTTTAGAGAACTCACACATGACATCGAAATAAAGTAAAGACTTAGAGAACAGGGTATCCCAATTGAAGAACTGCGTGAATGACATGAGTGATAGTATGTTGAAAATGGTGGATTGCTCATTTTCATAGGAAATACTTAAAAGGGAAAAGGAAGATAAAATGGAAAATTTGATGGATCTAAAGCTGGAATGATTACAAAATTCCATAGAAACCATGCTCTTGCAGAGGTTCCCTAAAAGAGATATTTTGATCCAAGGAAATCATGAATTATAAGGAGAACAATAGTGTTGAACCTTGGTCACACATGGGGAAGATTTTAACACATTTGGAGAGAATGAATATTGAATCCTATAATAATGATCATTCATCACTTCAAGATATACATCATCAAGGGTTCAACTCGAGACTAAGGAACTACTAAATTCCCAATATCGATATGATAAAGTTTGATGGCAAAGATCCCATGACATGGATATTCCAGATGGAGAAATCATTTTATCTACACCAAATGCCAACTTTACAAAAGATAACTCTTGCATTCTTGTATTTATAACCTAATCAATTTTTTTGGTACCAATGGCATTGTGAATGAAAAAATGATTCTATTGTCTCTTGGTCCATTTTTATGGATGAATTGATAACATGTTATGGCAATATTAAGAGAAACAAATTATTTATTCAACATGAGGTGTGTCTCTTGGAAGCTAAATCCTCAGAGCATGTTTTTAGTGTGGCAATGAAATTTGAAAGTAAAATTATGGGTACTATAAGGGTAGCCACTAACAACTTTAGAGAGCACCATGTTCCCCTCCCAACCTTACTCAACCTACAAGGTTGTCACCTAAGCAAATGGATGAAACAAAAGCAAAGGGACCATGTTTCAATTGTGATAGAAAGTACAGTAAGGGTGATATGGATTGGATCATTACATTATTTTTCATCTATATCTATTCTTTTAGAGTGGAACAAATTGGAGGAATTAGCTTGCAGGGTCATTTTAATGGCATGCCCAAGTTTGGAAAATTAGGGTTGGAAACATTACAGAGCCATTTCGAGGCATCAAATGACATTTTTTGGGGTCAAAACTTTCCCAACTATATCTCATACCCCATGTCTCTATTCTACACATCAAGACCTTTCCAACCGTGAAAAAATAATGTCAATCAGAGCTTGTATTCAAAATGCATGCCTCCCATAAGTTGACTTACTGTGTTGACCACCATGGTACAAGAGGATGCCACATCAAACCCCATTACTCACACATATGGGGATAGCCACATATGTAACTTAAAGTATATTATAGAAGGTCTTAAGCCTTATCACAATTGAGGGTTGAGGAATTCAAAACCCTACCCCTAGATGGCTAACATGCTATGTTAAATACATGGCCACTAGGAGGATAAGGGATTCCATTCTATGTTATTATATTTTGTTCTATAGTAGAGAAAAACAACTGTGAGTGGGAAATTAGAGAGAATAATAGAGGGGGTTAATGTTCTATAGTATCTTAACAAGCTACAGGTCCCAGGTAACTTCATAGAGAGTTCCTTCTCCTTTGTACTTGCATTATTTCCATACTAGAGAAAAGAGAGCATAGCATCCTCACCTTCTAGCTGGGATTTCTCTCTTAAGGGTTTCCCAGAGATAATATTTGTATTATTTTTTGGATGGTGTGTGATTGTATTCTACTATTTGCTATTTTCTAAATTTTATCTATTTCATGTATAAGAATAAAATCAGTAACTAAAGTTTTGGAATCTAAAGGAATTTAACCTTCATAGTGTAGATTTCAGTTTTTATTTATCAGATCTGTTGTGATGAGTTGTTCCAGTGGAATATCCATGATAGTTTATATATCAAAGGGGAATAAATGAAATGAGAGGAAAAGTTATTCTACATATATTTTGAAGAGGAAGAAGATTAAGAATTGGAACCATCACAAGATATAGAACTAGAAGAGACTACTATAACCATATCTTGTCACGCATTGGTCGAGATCAACAATCCTCAAACTCTCAAGATAGAAGGGTATATAAAAAAGAAAAAGGTATCAGTGTTGATTGATTCTGGAAATACCCATAAAATCATCAATATCAAATTAGTCAAACTTCTCAATTGCTTTATATATCTATCACTAGATTTTCAAGTAATGGTTGTAGATAGATGTACCATAAATTGTTCAACGAAGTGCCATAGTATTAAGCTCATTATGGGGTAGTATTTATTGGATAGTCCTATGATTTCAATTTGAATGAGTGGTGATGAATTTGTATTAGGGGTATAATGGTTACAATCGTTTGGAACAATGGCTATTCATTTTTCAGGAAAATTTCATGATATTTTCCTCAAAAGGAAAGGAAATTGAACTTAGATGTATCCTAGGGAACCATCTAAAGTGATAATCTCTAATAGCATGACAAAAATTCAAAAAAGGACCATCATGGTGTAATTGCACAATTTTGCTTACTATATGTTCAAACATATAGACCCTCTTCTCCCATGGATCTCCAAAAAGTTATTGACAATCATTCCAAGGTATTTGGAGATATGCCTAAGGGTCTTCCACCTGCTTGAGATCATGACCATGCTATTCATTTGCAACTGATAAGTGTATCAAGTAACATTAGACCTTATAGGTACTTATATGCACAAAAGAGTGAGATTGAGTGTATGGCTCAAGAAATGTTAGAGGTTGGCATCATTTAACCTAGCTAAAGTACTTTCTCTTCACTAGTGGTGATGGTTTACAAAAATGAAGGTCCATGGCATATGTGTTTAGATTATAGAGGGATCATCAAAATGACTATTAAATATAAGTTTCCTATTCAAGCCATTGATGAATTATTAGATGAATCACAAGGATAAATTTTATTTACCAAGTTGGATTTCCATTCTATATATCATCAAATTAGAATGAGTAAGAAGACATTCCAAAAACAACCTTTAAAACACATGAAGGTCATTGTGAGTTTTTGGTGATCTCGTTTGACCTCACTAATGCACCTTCCACATTTTAAATCTTGATGAATTCAATTTTCAAAACCTTCCTCGGAAAAATTGTCTTTGTAGTTTTTGATGATATACTAGTATATGGAAAATCTTATGAATAACATGTACAACATGTTGACATGGTCTTAAACGTATTAGAAGAGAACCAACTATATGCAAAGCCTTCCAAGTGTTACTTTGGGGTTCATAAAGTGGAATATTTGGGTCATATTGTATCGCATGAAGGTGTCAAAATGGACACTAACAAAATTAAAGCTACGATGGAGTGGCCAATTTCCAAAAACTTAAAGAATTTTAGAGGATTCTTAGGATTGATAAGTTATTACCGTAAGTTTGTCAAGAATTATGGTCAAATAGCAGAACCTATAACAATGTTATTAAAAAAATAGGCATTTTGTTGGACTTAAGAAGCAATCAATGATTTTGAAAGACTTAAGGAGGCTATGTGTACAACTCCAGTCCTGGCCATGCTTGACTTGACAAAAACCTTTATTATGGAGTGTGATGCCTCAAGGCATAACATTGGTGCAATAGGAAGACACTTCAAGGTAAAATTAGATCATGATAGTTTGAAGTACTTATTGGAACACAAATTATCTTTAGAAGATAAACAAAAATGGGTTACAAATATGTTAGGTTATGACTTTGAAATTATCTACAAAAAAGGAAAACAAAATGTGGTGGCAGATGCACTTTCAAGGAAAGAAGAAGACACAGAGGGATTACTTTGTGCTATTTCCATTCCAAAATCTGATTAGGTGGAAGAAGCAAGGATAGAATATTGGAAGCAATATTAGAAGATATGCAATATCATTTAACAACTACAAGAGGACCCAAGTCCATTAAATAAACTTGTGTGGAGGAATGATTCACTATGGTATTAGGATCACCTATATTTATGTAAGAATTCACAACTCAAACATAAGGTCCTTTTGAAATTTCACACTTCTCATGTAGTAGGACATTCAGGGTTCTTGAAAAATTACCATAGGATCAAGAAGGATTTTTTTGGTAAGGTATTAAAACCGATGTTCAAAAGTTTGTGGATCAA